>JASDQU010504401.1:38737-51083 GCA_032191745.1 Picea mariana | reverse complement strand
ATACCTCCTAGCGATGCAGGAGCACCCACACCTCATCAAGCGAGCCAACGCATGGAGTAAAGAACATACAGCTGGACAGCGCCAGCACATATATTTTTGAAATACTTGGAAAGTTGTTGCGTCGCCATTTAAATGAAGGCATTCAAAGCCGGGCGCACTTGTATTATATTATAGATAGGGAGGCATTAAATGGTTTTAATGCTGTTAGATATGAATTAACTGTAGATTAGACAGTTTTACTTTCGAGAGGGAAAACAGAGTATAGACACCCTTCCTTGGTACATTGTATTCATTGGGGATTATCATCACTCATTCATACAGGAGCAAGAGAAGAACAGAGCAGAGAGCTTGTGAAGAATCCCCATGTACTGATATTGAATTAATAGGAAAAGATTTGATTCGATTGATGGGTATGATTATTCTCTGTGTGTTGTTGATATTATTATGTTGCATGCTTTCTTCCTTTTATGCCTTCATCGTATATGCTATGTATGTGATTTCATGGCAGATTAGAAATCTGGGAGAGAGGTGAGAATTAGTTTCAATTGTTTCTTTGTCTGAGCCTGGAGATTCCTGCATAGAGTGCAGTTGAATTCCTCCGCACAGAGTGCGTTGAGGAGGCTAGATAGTCGGATTCTTAATCTCACTGGCCCAGAAGTAATATTGGTTTTTAGAACCATGCAGGAGAAGAGCCGGTTCGAGTGCATAGATTCCGGGTGATTCCAACAGCTTGAGAAGCGTTGGAAGTCTCAGGGGCGATTCTAAGCTAAGGGAGTGAATATCTCTGTTGCAGACGAGTGCACGAGATTTGAGGATTCAACAGTTCGGGGACTGTTGGAGTTCTGCGGAGAAAGATGAGGTAAATCTCATGAGGAATAGTTCCTTTTACTTCATTGTGGGGACAGACTCCAGTGAAGTTCATACAGGGTGAAGGTGGTAAAGAGGAGAACTCTTCAAGAGGAAGAGAATCGACGAATTGAAGCTGTCGAGTAGATCTTCGAAGCCCCGCAGACCGTTAGATCACAGAAGGACTGCGAGGGAGTTAACTCGTAGGCGCACGGAGGAGTCCAGTTGTCATTGCATATCGGCATATCGGGGTTGGCGAGTGCAAGAGTCACATGCACGTCGAAATCATGAGTCGCGATCCCCCGATTTAATCAGAGCCGTCGATTGTGACGCAGACAGGTGGCACAAATCCGAAGAATCGCGGAATCAGCGTTCGTGGTTTTCAACACCAGAGCGCTTGTATCGTGGATTCGTGATCTATGAAATCCCGAGGTTGATGTGGCAGCGTGGGGCCCGGATGTATAGTGGTACACAGGTGGCATCGTGTCGGGGAATCAGTACCTCGACATTTGGGGTTTAGGAAATTAGGTGGTTGACATCGCTAGTAGCGATGCCCCGAGGGTTGACCGTTGACCATCGACACTCGGGACTCGGCGTTTGATTGCACGAGAACAGAGCTGCGAACCTCACGATATCGCGAGGTTCGATCTCCTGATTTGCGAAAGGGAGGATCGTTGAGAAGTATCCTGTGGGTGACGAAAACTTCCGAGAGGAGTTGGAAGAGCTTTGACTCTTCGGGTCAAAGAGACTGAAGATCCTGGTGAAGCGATCGTCCGCCGAAGGGAGGTTGCGATCAAGTGGTATCAGAGTAGGAGTTGGAGTTCTCTTTTTTCGGGCAGCAGAGAGAAGTAGAAGACACCATGCCGCCAAGAAGAGAGAGGCAGTCACCTAATCGCGAAGACAGGGACGCGCGAAGAAGGGGTAGACCAGTAGGTAACCCAGAGATGGAGCGCCAAATTCGAGATCTCAGAGTGAGACTCGAGGAGATGAAGACTGCACAAAGGCATGGAACTGGTGCAGTAGATTTCAACGATTCTGAGGTAGAAGAAGAAGCTGGACACGACGCCGAAGAGGTCACGGCAGAAGATGCATCAACAGAAAGGTTGATCAGAGCCATTTTGAGGATGAGCTCGAAGACGAAGATGGACATTCCCATCTATGAGGGAAGTCTGAACACAGAAGAGTTGCTGGATTGGATCCGAGCACTCGACACCTACTTTGATTACGAGGATATCGAAGATGATAAAAAGGTGAGGCATGCTGTCACGAAGCTGAAGGGACATGCAACCTTATGGTGGGACGAGCTGCAGGCAGACAGGCGTTCCGAGGGAAAACAGAAGATCAAGAGCTGGGATCGGATGATCGCCAAGATGAAAGCGAAGTTCATCCCGAGGGATTACCAGATCACTCTGTTCAGGCGCATGCAGAACCTGAGATAGAAGATGATGATGGTGAAGGAGTACACCGAGGAGTTCTATAGGCTCGACATTCGAGCTGGTCATCGGGAGAGTGATGACGAAAAGGTGGCAAGATACCTGAATGGGTTGAGGTATGACATTCAGGATGAGCTAAGCATGCTGACCATCCGGAAGGTGGAAAGATGCTTACCAGATGGCTTTAAAAGCAGAGGAGAAGTTGAGCCGCAAGCAAGGACAGCGAGGGCGAGGCAGAAGTCAGCCCAGAGGCAAGACAGTTACCCAAGAGAGAACACAGAAGCCCAAGGAGGATTGGAAGAAGCCTCAGGGAAAAGCTGAAAAGGTTGGAACCTCACAGTAGAGACAACAAAACACTGAGCCGAGGAGGCAACAAGATGATCAGCAAGGAGGATATGCTGACGCTGACACGTTTCCTCGTACCCGAGGTAGAGGATGAGGTTGAGGAGGAATTATCACATGTTTTACGTGCGGTAAAGACGGACATAAGGCCGTTGACTGTCCATATAGGAAAATGGACAGAGGAAAAACTCACATCGTTGAGGTGCAGAAGCGCGATGTTGAGAGCGAAGATGCAGACAGCGGAAGATCGTTGGGGACGCATAAAATTATTTTGGCACCTGAGAAAGAGGTGGACAGCTTAGTGCAAAGGAGCAGACTGTTCAGGATGTCTTGTACAGCCAAGGACAGGAAATGTAAAATCATCATTGACAGTGGGAGCACTGACAATCTCATTTCGACCGAGATGGTGGAGAAATTGGAGCTAGAGACAACTAAGCACCCGAGTCCATATAAAGTCTCGTGGTTACAAAAAGGACACTGGGTAAGTGTCACTAAACAATGCTTAGTTAAATTTAAAATTGGGAATTATCATGATGAGATTCTGTGCGATGTCATTCCCATGGACGTGTGTCATATACTGTTGGGAAGGCCATGGCAGTATGATAGAAATGTTGTTCACGACGGGAGGATGAACACATACACCTTGGAAAAGGATGGAAGAGTCCATAAGTTGCTGCCGATAAAAGATATGGAAGTGAAGCCATAAGTTAGCAGTACGATACTCCTTATGAGTGGGAAGGATCTTCTCACAGAGCTGGAGAAGAATGAAGATCCACAGTTCTTTGTTGTCAGGAAGCCGAGAATTGTCCTGACCAGCACAAGAGTGGATGACTTTCCAGAAGAGATTCAACAACTGCTGGGAGAATTTGCTGATATCATCGTGGATGAACTGCCGCGTTCATTTCCACCGATGAGGAGTGTGAGCCATCATCTTGACCTCATACCCAGAGAAATATTGCCAAATAAGGCAGCGTACACATTGACACCTCAGGAGAACGAGGAGGTCAAGAGGCAGGTTCAGGATCTGCGGGATAAAGGACTAGTCAGAGAAAGTCTTAGTCCATGTGTTGTTCCGACAGTGCTGAGTCCGAAGAAGGATGGAGGTTGGAGGATGTGTACAGACTCCAGGGTGATAAATAAAATTACCATCAGGTACAGATTTCCATTGCCGAGAATGGATGATCTGATGGATTGCCTAAGTGGGGCAAATTACTTTTCCAAGATAGATCTCAAGAGCGGATATCATCAGATCCGGATGAGAGAGGGAGATGAGTGGAAGACAGTATTCAAAACAAATGAAGGTTTGTACGAATGGCTGGTCATGCCATTTGGTTTGACAAATGTGCCAAGCACATTTATGAGGCTGATGAATGAAGTCCTACGGGAATTCATTGGCAAATTTGTGTTCGTATACCTGGACGACATACTGATTTTCAGCAAGACCAAGGTTGAACACTTGAGGCACTTGGCAATTGTGATGAGAAGGCTGCAGCAGGAGAAGCTGCTGATCAATTTGAAGAAGTGCTCATTTATGCAGACAGAACTCATATATTTGGGTTTTGTGATTTCGGCGAATGAGTTGAATATGGATCCTGAGAAGGTTGAAGTGATCAAGAAATGGCCATCGTCGAGAAATGTTTTTGAGGTAAGGAGCTTTCATGGACTCGCTAGTTTCTACAGAAAGTTCATTCGAAACTTTAGTGGGATTAGCGCTGCAATGATGGACACTATGAAGAAGCGGCACAAAGTTTTTCATTGGACAGCGGAGGCCGAAAGGAGCTTCAATCTGTTGAAGCAAAAGATAACAGAGCAACCGGTGTTGGTTTTGCCAGACTTTCGGAAAACATTTCAAGTGAAATGTGACGCCAGTGGGTATGCTGTTGGAGGGGTCTTGAGTCGGGACGACATACCTGTAGCATATTACAGCGAGAAGCTAGATGATGCGAAGCTGAAGTACTCCACGTATGATAAAGAGTTCTATGCCATCATTCAGGCATTGAAGAAGTGGAGGCATTATTTGATACCCAAGGAGTTTGTATTATACAGCGACAATCATGCGTTGCAGTTCGTGAGTCAGCAAGAGAAGCTAAATCAAAAGCATGCGAAGTGGGTGGAGTATATGCAAAACTTCACATTTGTGATAAAGCACATTTTGGGGACTGCGAACAAGGTGGCGGATGCCTTGAGCCAAAAATGTTTATTGCTGCAGGAATTCAGGTTCAAGACCTTGGGTTTTGAAAACCTGAAAANAAAAGCATGCGAAGTGGGTGGAGTATATGCAAAACTTCACATTTGTGATAAAGCACATTTTGGGGACTGCGAACAAGGTGGCGGATGCCTTGAGCCAAAAATGTTTATTGCTGCAGGAATTCAGGTTCAAGACCTTGGGTTTTGAAAACCTGAAAGATATGTATGCAGGTGATGCAGACTTTAGGGAAGCATACGAAGCAGTCGAGAATCCGGTGCTCAGGGACCAGAGTCCATGGATAGACTACTTGATTCAGGATGGATTGTTGTTCAAGGGAAATCAGCTGTGCATTCCAGACTGCTCTATGAGAGAGAATTTGGTGAAAGAAAAGCACAGCGGAGGACTAGCAGGTCATTTCGGGCATTACAAAACATTCGCCAAGCTGAGCGAATCGTATTTTTGGCTAGGCATGCGAGCATATGTAAAGAGGTTTGTTGACAGGTGCAGGATATGTCAACACGCGAAGGGCCGAAAGAAGAACACAGGGTTCTATCAGCCGTTGCCTATACCCGAGAGGCCATGGGAGGCCATTAGCATGGATTTTGTGTTGGGATTATCGAGAACACAACGAGGAGTAGATTCCATTTTTGTGGTGGTGGACTGGTTCTCGAAGATGGCACATTTTATTCCGTGTCATAAGACTAGCGATGCGACCCACATCGCGAATTTGTTTTTCAAAGAGATTCTGCGATTGCATGGATTACCAAGAAGCATAGTCTCGGATCGGGATACGAAGTTCATCGATCACTTTTGGAGGGTGCTATGGAAGAAGCTGGGGACTGATCTGGCATTCAGCTCAGCATACCATCCGCAGACAGATGGACAGACCGAGGTGGTCAATAGAAGCCTGGGAGACTTATTGAGAAGCCTGGTGACAGAGCATCACACCAGTTGGGATCAGATCCTACCATAGGCAGAGTTTGCGTACAACGATTCTGTGAATAGGAGTACAGGTAAGAGTCTGTTCCAGATTTTATATGGAACACATCCGAGAGGAGTATCAGAGCTTAGGGAGTCAGAACAGGCGGAAACTAGCAGCGTGAGGGCTAAAGAGTTCGCCAAGGCGATGAAAGAACTTCACGCAGAGGTGAAGCAGCGACTGCAGAGGGAGAACCAGGAATATAAGCGCAGAGCCGATCAGAGGAAAAGACAACTTCAGCTTGAAGTTGGGGACATGGTTCTGGCACACTTGAGGAAAGAAAGGTTCCCAAGAGGAACATACAACAAGCTCAAAATGAAGAAAATTGGGCCGTGCAAAGTCCTGAAGAAGTTCGGGGAAAATGCATATGAGCTTAAGTTGCCCGAGGGCATCGAGATATCTCCGATTTTCAACATTTTGGATTTATATCCATACAGGTTTGATGAAGCACGCACTGGAACTGATGAACAACCGGTGATCCAATGGCAGAAGCAATTGCCAGTTGCACAGAAGCCTGAGATGGAGTGCATACTGGATAAAAGAGTTGGAAGGAAGACCAGGAGAAAGCAATATTTTGAGTACCTGGTGAAATGGAAAAATCACCCAGTGGAGGATGCCAGCTGGGAAACAGAGACAGTGATACAAAGACATGGGCACACCATGCAGGAGCTCATGGACAGGATCCCATAAAACCTTTTGAGCCGAGGAGTATGATGCAGGAGCACCCACACCTCATCAAGCGAGCCAGCGCGTGGAGTAAAGAACATACAGCTGGACAGCGCCAGCACATATATTTTTGAAATACTTGGAAAGTTGTTGCGCCGCCATTTAAATGAAGGCATTCAAAGCTGGGCGCACTTGTATTATATTATAGATAGGGAGGCATTAAATGGTTTTAATGCTGTTAGATAGGAATTAACTGTAGATTAGACAGTTTTACTTTTGAGAGGGAAAACGGAGTATAGACACCCTCCCTTGGTACATTGTATTCATTGGGGATTATCATCACTCATTCATACAGGAGCAAGAGAAGAACAGAGCAGAGAGCTTGTGAAGAATCCCCATGTACTGATATTGAATTAATAGGAAAAGCTTTGATTCAATTCATGGGTATGATTATTCTCTGTGTGTTGTTGATATTATTCTGTTGCATGCTTGCTTCCTTTTATGCCTTCATCGTATATGCTGTGTATGTGATTTCATGGTAGATTAGAAATCTGGGAGAGAGGCGAGAATGAGTTTCAATTGTTTCTTTGTCTGAGCCTAGAGATTCCTGCATAGAGTGCAGTTGAATTCCTCCGCATAGAGTGCATTGAGGAGGCTAGATAGTCGGATTCTTAATCTCACTGGCCCAGAAGTAATATTGGTTTTTAGAACCGTGCAGGAGAAGAGTCGGTTCGAGTGCATAGATTCCGGGTGATCCCAATAGCTTGAGAAGCGTTGAAAGTCTCAGGGGCGATTCTGAGCTAAGGGAGTGAAGACCTCTGTTGCAGGCGAGTGCATGGGATTTGAGGATTCAACAGTTCGAGGACTGTTGGAGTTCTGCGGAGAAAGACGAGGTAAAGCTCAGGAGGAATAGTTCCTTTTACTTCATTGTGGGGACAGACTCCAGTGAAGTTCATACAGGGTGAATGTGGTAAAGCGGAGAACTCTTCAAGAGGAAGAGAATCGATGACTTGAAGCTATCGAGTAGATCTTTGAAGCCCCGTAGACCGTCAGATCGCGGAAGGACTGCGAGGGAGTTAACTCACAGGTGCATGGAGGAGTCCGGTTGTCATTGCATATCGGCATATCGGGGTTGGCGAGTGCAAGAGTTGCATGCACGTCGAAATCGCGAGTCGCGATTCCCCGATTTAATCGGAGCTGTCGATTGTGACGTGAACAGGTGGCACGAATCCGGAGAATCGTGGAATCGACATTCAGGGTTTTCAACACCAGAGCGCTTGTATCATGGATTCGCGATCTGCAAAATCCCGAGGTTGACATGGCAGCGTGGGGCCCGGAGGTATAGTGGAACACAGGTGGCATCGCGTCGCGGAATCGGTACCTTGACATTCGAGGTCTAGGAAATCAATTGGTTGACATCACCAGTAGCGATGCCCCGAGGGTTGACCGTTGACCATCGGCACTCAGGACTCGGCGTTTGATTGCATGAGAACAGAGCTGCGAACCTCGCGATATCGCGAGGTCCGATCTCCCGATTTGCGAAAGGGAGGATCGTCGAGAAGTATCATGTGGGTGACGAAAACTCCCGAGAGGAGTTGGAAGAGCTTTGACTCTTCAGGTCAAAGAGACTGAAGATCCTGGTGAAGCGACCGTCCGCCGAAGGGAGGTTGCGATCACCTAGTCTCCTATATATACCAAGGAGACATTTTCATTTTGGATCATCTTGTACTTGAACATTTAAGTGGGGTAAAATGAGGTTGCCCCCTCGAAGAGGCTTATTATCTGAAATTATCTCTTTTTCAAGGCGTTGAGTACTTTTTTTGAGGTTTTTATATGCTATATTGATGTTTGGTTCTTAACAGCAATATTTGTTGCCTTACTTGTAATAGGTATAACTGCATAAGTGATCATAGAAGAGAAACACAGAGGGTGATCACATAAGTTATTACAAACGAGAACAATTATGGGTTGTAGCAAGGGGAAGAACTTGGGTGTGTCGGACAACCTAGAGCAACCTGAAGCAACCCCGCAGTAGGAAGTTGCTTGGGCACGTTTCCATAAAGATGTCTACGTGTCGTGCATCACCGAGAACAATTGTTGCGTTGAGATGCATTGTTAGATGAGTGGGTTGACCGAAGCCTTTGAACGAGGTTTCTCTTCATGGAGTTACAATATTTGATTAGAAATAGTATGACTTAATATTCAGGTGGTGGATGCATGGTTCCTTGAATCGAAAGAAGTCAAGGTATGGAGATGGAAAGACATTGGAGATGAGTTCAGTCGATTGCATGTGAAGTTTGGAACTTAGATGGATTTATGAAATGGATGGATGGACTCAACCTTGTATCATAGTGAAGTTATTTCATTCATATGGAGTTGTAGACAGTGGTTGACCTAATTTCATGCGGATATTCAGTTTCTTGGGCAGGTACTAGCCCAATAAAACATGCTTAGAACATTGTTGGAGCTAATGATGTCGTTGGAAAGGTATGGTTGGCATTGATTTCTTTCATTTCCTAAGTGTTGTATTGAGTTATTTGAAGGTAATTTAGATGACTTGGAGGTTCAAGTGCACTCTAATTCCATAGTGGGAACAACATAATTAAGGGTGGCTTAAGTGGTGCATATTTGAAGAAGTCTTGTAGTAGTTTGGGACACCTTGGTTGACCGAAGGTGTAGAGAGCTTGGAGTGATCTTATTGGATGAGTCCTGTGGTGGACTTGTCACTTAAGAATATTTGGATGCAACTATGGAGGTGGCTTCAGGAAGTATCCTATCTCTTTGATGAGGTGCATTGGATAGGATGTTATGGTGCAATGGGCAGTGAAATCTATTCATGCCAAGTTGAGAGGATGGATGAGATGCCATATTTTTTGGTGACTTAGCCATATTGGTTGAGTCATGCGATGACTTTGGTCACAACCACAGTGCCATATTTTGGATGCTTGTAGGAGGGGCAAAGAAGTTTCATTATAGGAGATGGATGGAGTTAGCAAGGAAGCGAAATTGATGGCAAACATCTGAAATTGGAAGAATGCATACCAAGTGACTTGGGTGGTGTTCTATTTCTTTTGGTATGGGACATTGGATGAGAAATATCATACCTTGGCGACATAGGGATGATTGTGCAATCACTCAGAGATATGGTGGGGTCGTTGGTTAAGGATAATAGAAGTATTGTTGTGAATGCTATTAAAGAATTGAAGTTCTTCGAGGGGACTTATTCTACCTAGAGAAATTTGGATGGTTCATTGGGACATTTGAGGAGTGTAGGCACATTGGACACAATCATCATGGATTTTGAGTTGCAAAGAGGTTACTTTGAGAAAGGAGGCAAGGTGAGCAATTTCCTTTTCTTGGAAGATTGTGGAGACATGTACATTACAACATGAAGAGATTTCTTATACTTGAGTGTTTCTCTTTCTTTGGGATACATGGTTGAGGGTGAAGCCTAACCATTCCAAGTGATAGAGAAGTAGACGTAGCAACATGACGAGGTGATGAAGTAGTGAGGTAAAGGAAGTCTTGACATGTATTTTTTCAAGAAGACTAGATAATTATGTTATGAGGTGGAATGGAGTCAAATTTTCATAGAATAAATTGTTTAGGGGCGACTTCATAGTGTAGGGAGGTGAGGGGAGACCATGCCTTGGTATGATATTGTTGTGTGGATGGAACAAATTGTAGAAGGAAGTGACCGGTTTGTGCATGAAGGTGTGTGAAATCAATGATCATGACGACTGGATTGGTCATTCAACTACTTCAAGACATGGGTGAGAAAAACAACATGGCAAGGGGGTCAATATTACAGATGCACCAGTAAGCTCTAAGTGTAGCACTTAGAAATTGGGGAGGATATCCTTGATGAAGGTCAAATGATGGAAATAGTAGTGAGGCAAGGAAATACACTTGCCTTAGTCTTTGAGGTTAGGAAAAGTGACAGAGGTGTGGACATAAGCGATTATGTTGGGCATAGGGAGTACATTCTCATGAGTTGGGCATGACTATTAGACTTTGTTGCATTGTCTCATTACGATGTTGATTCCTTGTTGTTGTTTAGTTTCATTTTTGTTATTGCTTCCTGCTACAACTGACTTTTTCCAACTTCACTTCAAAATTTTCCTAAGTGTTGAACTCCTCGTGACTCATTGTCGCAATCATACCACAATCATCTTAGTCATTCTTCTATGAATTGACGTCCCTCAATCCTTGGACTGATTGCAGAGATGGGCATGGGGAGTACAATGTTGGAGGTTGCAGAGACATTTGTGTTACAGAGTCTTGGTGGGATGAATCTGTTTATAAGTGTTTTTTTAAGGTGAGGTGAGTCGTGTGACTTTTCCGAATTTGTAAACTGAGCTGGTAGTTCTCATGTTGTAATTGTTTCACAATAACAAAGACTTAGCCAGGTGTTAGACATGGTTTGTGTATCCCACACTATATCTATGTTTCTCTTGTCTGTTTTGTAAGTGTTCTCTTGGTTTCTCATGGATGTATGCTTAAATATGACTAAATGTTAAAGTTGTTAACAAATGTCTAAATATGCAAGAGATGCACTAGAGTATGAGTGTGAATCTTCAATAGCCTAGAACGAAATATGTGTATACTATAGATAAAGAGGTGTGATCTCGACAAATTATCCTAAGTGTTGCCAAACAACTAAATAAAAAACGTCATGATATCACACACCCTAAAAAATATACAATCATAAAACATAATATAAAAACAAAACCATAATATTTTTAAAATCAATATATATATATATATTCATCTATATTCGAAAATTATATAAAACATTCTATTTGAACTTTAGTAAAAATTATATTCTGTGAAGCTATTACTATTATTATTAATTGAATTCTAAACAAAGGACAATATTCTAAACACATTTACTATTTTTAAGAGTCAAGAATGTAGACGTACACGAACTATATTTACATTATCCTTTTACAACTTCACTAATAATATAACCCCCTTTACATTTAACGTGAGGAAGCACATTGGAATTTTCTTCCTATTTTGTCGCTACAAAAGAGAAGAGAAGATTTATCGTGGGCATTTGGTACCCTCTATGTCAAATAGATTAAAAGCATTAAATTTAAATGCTCTTCGATGATCAAATTGATAGGCACCACTCGTTTGCAAAATTATACTCAAATTGGTAAATGATGCTGTTTTGCAAATTTCAAACTATTACTTATGCATGTGAGTTAATGACTAAGGGTGTGTCCTTTTGAAACTATATTATTCATTATTTTGATAAGTACTTATTCACATGTGATGAGTTAATAATTAAGGGTATGTCATTTTCATCTAGATACTATATTATTCATCATTTTTGACAAATAATATTTATTTGCAAATTTCACTATTATTTATAAGTCTTAAAAATTAATACATTACATATTTTTTTATTACATATTTTTTTAAATGATTGGAATATATAGATAGATTAAAAAAGATAAAAAAAATGTACATCATATATATATATATTTATTATTTTTTACAAATAATATTTATTTGTAAATTCCAAATTAGGAATCATTATAAATCCTAAAAATTAACATTACATATTTTTTCAAATGATTATTAAAATGTATGGAGAGATTAAAACAAATAAAGAGAAAATTAATGAATTTAATGGTTAAGAACAAGTCTTTCTTCTAAAAGATTACAAATTCAAATTCAAAAGAAATAGTGTACAAAAAAATCTCATACATCAAATTGATATATGACTTAACAAAAACCTTAAAAATAAATTATTAATTGATTATAAACTCTTATGTATAAATTATTATTATTAATAAATTAATAATTAATGAGTTGATTATGAAATGTTTATAACACGTGAGACATATCACTTGTCAAGGAAGAAGAGTACTGAAATATATC
>JASDQU010504401.1:28391-38717 GCA_032191745.1 Picea mariana | reverse complement strand
AAATTGATATATGACTTAACAAAAACCTTAAAAATAAATTATTAATTGATTATAAACTCTTATGTATAAATTATTATTATTAATAAATTAATAATTAATGAGTTGATTATGAAATGTTTATAACACGTGAGACATATCACTTGTCAAGGAAGAAGAGTACTGAAATATATCCAATACTAAACAACATTGCTTTCAAATTCAAGAACCTAGACACAAACCCCGATTACTTCCAATTTCAACGAGCTATACACCAACCCCGCTTCATTGCAGAGTGGGTATTATGCGGCTATGTTTGTCCTGTATATGGACGGGTGGCCCACTTCACATGCTGTTTTGGCCGACCATGTCGGATTATGAGAAAAAGCTTTTAAATCGAGTCGGCTTATACAGCAGGTCTCAGCGCCTTACCCTGCAAATCTTCTTCTACTTCTGTTGCCTCAGGCCTCTAACGCCGCTCAGCTATTTCGTCCCTCTTTGGCTGATTATCGACAACTTTGATTTCATGGCATCTCTGCAGTTCAAGGTCGTCAGAAAGCCGGCTATCCTCGTCGCTCCTTCGCTGCCTACTCCTAAAGAGTTTCTATACCTTTCCAATATCGATGATCAAGCGACTCTCAGATTTCATACTCCCGCCATTTTCTTCTATCGGTTCAACCCATCTAAGATGGGTGAGGACCCCGCCAGAGTTATCAGAGAAGGGCTGGCAAAGGTTTTAGTGTTCTACTACCCTTTCGCCGGAAGAAGTTCGGTTCATATTCCCCGTGGATGCCCGCACGAAATTCATCCCACCGCTTCCTGACGGCTTCTACGGGAATGCGATCAGCTTTTCATGCGCGAAGACAACCGCAGGAGAGCTGGCAAACAAACCGCTGTCTTTCGCTGTCAAATTGATTAACGAAGCGAAAACGGCTGTGAACGACGAGTACATGCGATCTGTGATAGATTTGACGGAATTGAATGGACGCCCTCAATGCACAGTGGTGGGCTCCTTTTTGGTTTCGGACCTTACCAAAATTGGCTTCAGAGATGTGGATTTCGGGTGGGGAAGAGCAGCCTASKGAGGGCCTGCAAAAGGTKGAGTGGGAGWAGTCCCKGGCCTGATSAGCTTCTTYATCCCACATCGCAATAGAAGCGSCGTGGAGGGAATAGTGTTTCCCATTTGCTTGCCCTCKGCTGCCATGCGAMGATTTSAAGCAGAAATCAGTCATGCGATCGACAMYGCTCCTCCTTTTCCACGTTCCAATCTCTGAAAAGTTAACGCTGATATGCGCCAAAATAAGGGCTTTTATGAATCAGACTAGTAAATCGTTTGTGTGAGCCTGTTGCTCTTCAAAATTTGTCATATTGGGTTCGTTTTTAGGTGGGCGTGAATTGTTTGGGTAGGACTTTGTTATTCATGTTTTACATATTAGGTTTCGCTAGCTTGAGTTGTTTGTGTAAATCTGTTGCTATTTAAGATTTCTCACGTTATGTTGGGTTCAGGAAGATGAAAGATGTTGGTATTTTCCATCAATCATTATGTAACTTAATTAGTATGTTATGTATGTCGTCAGGAAATTATTTACTGGTCGTAATGTCTTTCATAATGAATATATAATATTTTTTTATTAAGAAAACACTTTATGTAGCAGTATTTAAAATACAAATCATATCATAATAACTATGCATATGTATTATAAGATATATATACATTATAAGCTATATATGTATGTATGAGATAGCGAGCGCGAGAACATTTTTTCAAGAAAAATCTAATTTTATATTCTGAAAATATAATTTAAAAATATAGAATTATGGTAATTATATATGAATAATATAATTAATGGTAAAATTTTATTATTATTTTAGAGATATTTTAATCATAGTTGCACTGGAACTTTGGAAACTCTTTTGGAAACTTGGGAGCTTCAACATCAAAGAAATGGGAGATTGAGAAAGAGTTTCTTAAACAAAGAGCTTTAAATTAGAATTATATTAAATTAAAAAAATATTTTCATTATATTAACTCAAAATATCACTATAAAACTAAGACTAAATATATTTACATTTTAATTTAATATAATTCTAATTTAAAACTCTTTGTTTTGGAAACTCTTTTGGAAACTTGGGAGCTTCAACATCAAAGAAATGGGAACTTGGGAACTAGTTTCCTAAACAAAGAGCTTTAAATTAGAATTATGTTAAATTAAAATGTAAATATATTTATTCCATTATTACAAATACATAATTCTTACAAATATTTTCATTATATTAATTCAAAATACCACTATAAAACTAAGACTATACTATAGGTAAATATTATTTCAAAAATTAGTTAAACATTTGTTCCACTGTAGATATCCAATATCATTGATTTTTATTGTATTTTCATATTAGAAGAGTACTACTATTTTGTTTTTTCCAATAAAAAAGAATAATGCTTCAAATTTACAAAGATGTTTAAAGTTTATATATGTAAAGTTTAATTTTAAAAAGATATTAAAATTGTATATATGTATTTTCAATTTTGTTTCTCATTTTCTAATGGAATATTTAGGGATATTAAAGTTTCAATATTGTGTTAAATATATTCATATAATTATTAGCACAAATTAAATTACTAATTTGTTGTTGCAATAGGATAAACATTGTCCTCTCTATTGATATTCAATTTTATTGAAATAAGATTTTAAATGTATCAATATTTCTATACATTATAATCTAAAGTATCATTGTAATTTAAAATATTTTTTATATTTTTTTAATATATATTATTCTCGCTCCCAAATTCATGTTTCAGTAAAAATTTATTATTATTTTAAAGATGTGTCTTTTATAACCTAATATGAGAAAAATGTTTATATTTTTTTAAAATCATATTATGATAATCCTATATAAGATAATAATATAGTTAATGGTAAAAGTCTCTTAACATTAATAATAATAATAATAATAATAATAATAATAATAATAATAAAATATTTGAATGTTGAATATAAATCAAAATGATATTTATATATTTAAAGTTATGCATTTATATATTTTAGTTAAGATGAACATTGAAATATTTTATTTATATCAAACATTTATATATATTTTTTATTTGTTTATTAATGTTATTTTCATTTTCATAATTTTATTTCATTTGTTATTTTTATTATATTTAGGAAAACATTTTTTTGTTAATTCTTATTTAATATCTATTTAAGTAATATTTTTTGTTAATTCTTATTTAATGTCTATTTAAACATTTTAAATATGTGATAATGAGAATTAATTATAATTCTCAAGAATATATGAACATTCCACTTTATAAAAACACAAATCTTCAAATAACTTATTTACAAATAACTTATTTACAGGTAATTTAATAAATAAAACATAATTTCATATCCATTGAAAAAATTAATAACATAAACAAAATAAAAATAAAACTAATATCAAAATAACATTTTCATACCAATTAATAATTAAAAACAAAATCTTAAAATACATTATTATAATGTGTAACTATAAAAATTTAAAAACAAAATCCTAAAATACATTATTATAATGTGTAACAATAAAAAGTAATCATAAATATAAAAAAGAAAATACAAATAAAAATAAAATTGTCATGATTTTATAAAAATATAATTAAAAAATTATTTAATAATCTATATCATACTTATTTAAAAATCATTAAATAAAATCCTAAAAACAATTTATTTCCTTTAATATCACTAACACATCAATGATATATTTCAATAACCATAAATTGTAATAACTTCATATTTCCTAACTCTCTATTTTTCTTAATAAGAAAAATAAGACATTTAAATATTTTAATTCCATACAATATTTGAAATCTATTTCATTCATTTGGTACCCGATTTGAATGCAATAATATTAATGAATTGTTAAGTTATCCATATTGTAGTGTTTCACATTCTTAATTTTTAGTTCATGTTGACTTAAATCTTATTATTGTAAAGAGCATTAAATCATTACTTTTTTGTTTAGGGTATTTGTTTATCCATTTTAGATTACTTGATTTGTCTGAGAAAGTAGTTACCTAGGATTTATGGTATGTTATATATGGTATTGGTTTAGTTATTTTAACTTAAATTTTAAATTTTATTATTATGAAGTGAATCAAATTATTATTTTTGTTTAGCGTCTATTTTAGATTATTTTCAATTTTTGTAAGAAAGTAGTTATCTAGGTTTTGTGTTATGCTATATATGGTATTAGTCATCTTATGTTCACATTTTGAATTTTTAGTTCATCTTCACTTAAATATTATTATTGTGAAGTGAATCAAATTATTATTTTTGTTTAGTGTATTTATTTATCCATTTTAGTTCTTAGAGCTAAAAATTGTATTTTTCTATATAAATATGTCCTAACAACTATACAACATGCGTGTACGCAAGTTGCACCATTAAAGTCCATGTACATCGGGTTTTGTGTCCAAAATTAAAAAATGTGTTAGCGGGGAAATCCCCCTATAACTATGTCATGGTTCTAAGTATAGACATATCTATGAACTCCCTTAAAAGACAACCTAACTCCTACACTACCACAAACTTTCCACATAGATGAACATAAAGTGATAGAAGAGTAAGTCAGAAGGAGTGCCTTTGGTCCAAACGTTCAATGTTGACCTTCCTCGATCTTTTTTGCTTTCTTGGATGTTGGTCTCCTCCCAAAGCTGACCTGCATCAACACTTAGGCAAACAATGCTACACATATTCTATTTCTACTTATCAATTATGGTTAGACATAAATCATTATGCATAAATCAAATGGAACACATAAAGATATCATTTGGGACATGGAAAAAGATTTATTTATTCAATATTCAAAGATTGGAAATTACAACCTTTGCAGATCGACGCTCTGCGAACCTGGTTCGGGCTCCTCTTGACATTGCTTCAAGTGTACCTTCCAAATGCCTTCTCTCACAATCAGTTAATCACTTCAAGGGAAGGGAAGGGATTGTGTGGGAGAAAAGGGCTAGAGAAGGAATGCTAAGGCAAGAACTCAAAAAAGGCTTCAAATACTTGGGAAATGAAGGAAAGGGATTTGGAAAGAGTTTCACCGTTCTAATGCTTGATTTTGGAATGAGACCCCAATACCTTCTTTTATATGAAAAAAGGATAGTTATTCGGTTTGGGGATGGGCTATAACAGGTGAATTGGTTGGGAAACCTCCAATAGCCCGTTAATTATGCCGAATTCCTTCTAACTTTTTTTTTTTGCTTGGAGGTACACACGGTTTGTTTAGTATGCAACTAACGTATGTATGCATGTTGTCTAGCATGAAACAAGCATATTTATGCTTGCAGTAGTGCAGCAGGGCATGTACATACTCCAAAATATAGTTTTTAAATAGAATTCCTCATTAGTGGTTTGGAATTTTGCAAGTAGAGAGGCCAATGCCATGTATGCATAGGTAGGGAATTTTAGGGCTATAACAAAATAGTGTTGAGTTTCCATTTCACGTCACAAGATCCATGATCCTTGACCTTCCATATACTGGACAATTTGATTCCTTGACAACCTATTTTCATTTTGACTCTGAGTTTCTTGGCCTTATCCTTAACCTACTAGTTTTTTAATACATATATGTGGGTTTTCCCTTGACAGACACGTACATACGTGAGTTTTTGTTCTATAGGGAGCGTACATACACAATTTTCTCTTGAACAGTCCCATACATCATCCTTTTTTTTCTTGATTACTGAGTTTGATGTTTGTTGGGTAAGTTTTGATGGTTGTTGAGTCTTCATAGGTCTCTGTCATAGCTGTTAAGTGCCTCCAGGGTGATAGGAAACCTTTCTTTGGTTGAATTTTTAGGTATTTTTTCTTTCTTATCATCCTTTTCATCGGTTGTCCATGCATCTTAGGCCGTGTGTTTGCTTCTTGATATTCAACTTGGTTTGTCATTGTTTGCGTACAGTGGGGTCTTTATATCAAGTTATTGTTCAGTCCTTGCATTTTCATTCTTTTATATTGAAAATACAAAATATATATATACATTTTGCATTGCTGGCATTTGATGTTTTGGGTTCTTATCGTTGATCTTAGTACATGTATTGAAAGATTGCATCTCATTTGAAACTGTAGAATTGAATTGAAAGTTTCATTTTGAAAAGATTATTATTTATTGGGAATTGAAGTTAGGACTTTACATTATATTCATATTCATTTTTTTTACTTCCTGAGACATAACATCATCAGTTTCACGACTGCACCTTTTGAGTAAACAAAGCCACTAAAATTAATGCTCATAAATTTAAAATTGATTAGAAACGATTTTGTTTTCAGGGTGCACAAACTAGCTTAAGATTTAGAACCTTGGAATAGGATTTTGTGAGTAAAATTTGTTGTTATTATGGTAGATGCGGGAGGTATTTACCTCCACGTGTAAACTTGACGAGGATAGAATACTCTGGGAAGTAAGAAGAAACCCTAATGAGTTGGCTAATAACCCTAGAAGACTTGTCGGCTCAAGAAGATAATTTATATTAGGTTATTAGCCTCCAAGAGAAGAAGTCGGCCAGAAATAATAATATATATTGAACAGACAGATACCTAGAATGAGAATTCGGCCTAGGTAGTTATCTAGAATTAGTATAAATACAGGAGGCCAGTTCTCATTCTGGCAGGCAGTCTCGGAATTGCAGAGCAACACTTGTGCGCACTATAGTGCCCAGTTTTGTGCACAGGTTTGACGACAGAATTTGGTGCAGCTGCTGCAGCTAGCAGTTACGTTTTGGCTTGGAATATCTCTTGGCTAGGGTTTTGACTATCTGATCAACTCTTGTTGGTGCACTATCCTTGGGGAAAGGTGCACTACCCTTTGTTTGGCTATCTAGCCTAGGGTTTTCTTCTAGAGTGATTCTCTATCAAGGTTAAGGTGCTTGGAGGGTGGCTTCAGCCTATGGTTGGGTGACAATATAGATATTGTCAATGGTAAAACGAGCACATCTATTATATTCTAACAGGTTATGGGCCCACACCTCCCTCATTTAGTCTAACTGTTGGAAGGAAACATAGCCAGAAGGATATTAAGCTCATTGAAGAACTGTCATTAGGGTTTCTAGCAGGAGCAGTCACCAAAGCACTGCATCTAGGGTTACTAGCAAGTGCAATTGCAGAAAACCTAATCCTCTTGTTGAGGCACCTTAAATGAATTGATTGACCTAATCTCTGGATACATCAGTGTGCCCTAGCCTAGCACATCTCCTGATACTCTCAGCAAGCCAAGACATGAAGTTTGATTTTGTGGTCAAATCTAGGGTTTGATCAAGTCAAAGCAGCCATGACTTATTCTATGAAGTTAGAGAACAAGTTAGATGGAGCCTCTAACTTCAGAGCATGGAAGACAAGGATTGACCTCATCCTTGCCAAGAATAAAGTGCTAGATATCATGAAAGGAAAGATTGTGGAACCAGAGTTTGAAGAAGGAAAAGAGAAGGATCCACAGAACGTTGCAGTTATGGAGAAGTTCAAAGGTGGTGACATTAATGCCATGAGTATCATATTGGAATATATAAAATACCACTTGATACCCTACATCTCCCATCTTGACTCATCAAAGAAGATGTATGATTCCCTAACAAACCTTTTCTCAGTCAAAAACATTGGACAAATAATGAGTCTGAAGAATGAGCTCTGTGACATGAATATGAATGATGATGACAGCATAACATCATACATTGTGAGAATATCTCAGTTAAGAGATCAAATACAATCTATTGAAGATATCATTTCAGAGAAGGAATTGGTAAACATAGTACTCAATGGTCTTCCCAAGACATGGGATGCATTTGCCGCAAGCATGAACACAAGAAAGGAGTATCCTACATTTGAAATAACTTTGGACTTGCTGTGCTCAAGAATAATCCAGGATTAGTGAAAAAGTGAAACCCCAAAAGAAGTACGATGATTAGGGATTCACAACAAGATTCAAGAATTTCAAGAACAAAAGGAAGTTTGGCTCAAGGAGGAATCCAAATCAAGAGAAAGACATTTCAGAAATACAATGCTTCAACTGTTGAAAGTATGGTCACTATAAGAATCATTGTTCCGAGCTAAAGAAAAGGAAGGAGAAACATGAAGCATCTGTTGCCAAAGAAAAGGAACCTACAAAGAAGACTAAGCAGGATGAAAGAGACTTCTTCTTCTGAAGGTAACAATACTCTTCTTATTTCTTGTACATATCTTGTTTGCATAGTCTCTGTACATATCTTGTATATCTATCTCCTGGAAGATAATGCATTCCAAGAATAACTATACCTATGGAAGAAAAACAAGATAAGGATTGATATCATTCGATAATACACATGAAAGGATGAAATACACTGAATCAATCATGAAGAGACTTAGAAGAAGCAAAGACAGAAAGAAGTCATAGAAAGACTTATAACGTTTTGTAGAAGACAACAAGACGGAAGCGTGGAATCTGTTAGACAGAGAGAGCCAATTATATATTGCAGAAGACAATAAGGATGCAGACGAAAGCATGGAATTTGTTAGACGGAGGGAGCCGATTATATGCACTCATACATGAAGAAAGGATTAGGAGGGAGCTAATCCTATAATCCATTGAATATGATGAAGTATATATCCATGGTAGCAGCCATGAAAGACAGTATGTGTCCAGTTCAACCTTAGAAGAAGTCTCCTTCGAAGAGAAGCCTTAAAGTATCCCTGGTTGTCCATCCACATCCATGATCCTATGATTAAAGAAAGAAATGGAATATTTAGGGCATGAAATCTATAAGAAACTCCATGGACCCAAGAGCTAAAAAAGAACATCAAGAAGAATATGAAGATTCCAAGAAAGAAGAGAAGCCTGAACAACTAGTGATTGTATCGAGAATCACAAGATTACTAGCCTAATATAAAAGAAATCAAGTAGAAGAAATTCGTGATGAAGAACAGTGTTTGGAAGACTTATGAATGAAAGCATTGCGATATCTAGAACTAGAGGTTCTCCCAGATGGAGAGAGAAGACTATGATGATTACTTGTTCCAATAAACCAGACATATCTCTACATGAGTCATTATATCATCTGCAACATCCATGAGTTGGAGTTCTACATCAAATAAATGTAAAGACTATTCTTCAGAGCAATTGAGAAAAGAGAATATGAAGAGAAATCTCAAGGCTTTGAGGCATACCAAAAAGAGACCCTTGTATGCAGATGGAAGAAAATAACTTGGTGGAGAACCTCCAGTGCACAACAGAAGCATGGTGAAGATTTCCTATAAAAAGATATTGTATCAAGATGATTACTCAGAAGATCAAATCTTATGATGACAAAAGAAGTGCCACACGGATATGTTCTAGTTCTCCAACAATGATATACTCTATTGATCAGAGCTACATGAAGCCTTCAAAGAAGACCAATGCTCCAGAACGAACTACATTTGAAATCAAGCATTACATTATCTATGATGAAGTCTAGAAAGGAGAAAGTGGTTCTCCAATACATATCTCCACAGATGAGTAGATGAGCAAACATTTTGGTAAAGCTTCTATCCAAGATGAAAGAGTTTGCATACTCAAGCTAGAGCTTGTGGATACTACTTCCTTATTGAAAAAGGGAGATATGACTCCCAGGTTGGGAGAGAGCACTGATGTATTATTGATTGATGGACAATCATTTTTCAGTTCGAAGAATGGTCTAGGATGAGCAAATTCTTTCATGTCCGGAAAGTGGATTGAGACTTTTGACGAACAACGATTCCCCATTGTGGTTAACATGGGAAATGGTCCAGATTGCTGATGTACCATAGACAATGACTTCCCATTGTGGTTAACACGGGGAGTGATCTAAGGAAGTCTCTCTTCTTGAGGGTTAATCAAGAAGACTGGCCCGCCTTGCCGGAAAACAATTTCTCATTGTGGTTAACATGAGGAATGGTATGTTTTGGAGGTTGGTACAGGAAAGACTTTTCCTCTTGTGGTTAACGGAGGAAATGGTCTGGATAGTCATTCCTTAAGGTTTATACATTCTCTCTAGGGTGCACTTTGATTAGTGTAGGAGGAATGGCCCAGGGTGGGGAATGGTCCAGGATCAACAATCAGGGACATGCATTCCTTAGGGTTTATACATTCTCTCCAGGGTTCACCTTGATTAGTGTAGGAAGAATGGCCTAGGGTGGGGAATGGTCCAGGTTCAGAAGACAGTACAATTATTCTTCCTTGATTAGGAAAAATAGTCCATATATCTCACTGTTCTACTCTGAGGGAAGATATTCTTTTAGATCTCACAGATGTGAGTGAAAGATTGGCCCATATGATTCGGTTTATATCATAACATTGTTTCTGTGCAGGTTGATATCAGATGAT
>JASDQU010504401.1:15413-28371 GCA_032191745.1 Picea mariana | reverse complement strand
TTTCTGTGCAGGTTGATATCAGATGATTGTTATGAAGACTGTATGACAGTAGATGTATACTACTGTGGTGGATGTGTTCCACTGTTCGTGACTATATGTTGTTGATCAAGTACTTCTGTGTTACTTGGTGTGGTAGTGTACCACTAGATTGTAGTTATGTACTACTATGGATAGACACAATTGTGTTCTATTTTCGTTTCGATTTCCTTGAAGACTATCAACAACTTATTGGAAACAATTATTAGCCAGACGAATGATGAACAAATATTTTCCAGACAGAAAATGGTTCAGAACATTTACTCTTCTAGATTAGAAGAATGTCTCTTGTATCACTCTATGGAGTGAGCATCATCTATGAGAGATGATGTATCTGATGATGATGATGGTGCTCATGAACTAGTCATGATCTAGTCTATATAACTACGTTGATGCTACCGGGTGAATGGTATGTTTTGTGCTCAAGAACATTACCTGTAATACCTCCCTAGCTAGGAGGGAGTATTGATATTATGGTAGCTGCAGGAGGTATTTACCTCCACACGTAAACCTGACGAGGATAGAATACTCCGGGAAGCAATAAGAAACCCTAATGAGTTTGCTAATAACCCTAGAAGACTTTTCATCTCAAGAAGATAATTTATATTAGGTTATTAGCCTCCAAGAGAAGAAGTCGGCCAGAAATAATAATATATACTGAACAGACAAATACCCAGAATGAGAAGTCGGCCCAGGCAGTTAGCCAGAATTAGTATAAATNAAATACAGGAGGCCAGTTCTCATTCTGGAAGGTAATCTCAAAATTGCAGAGCAACACTTGTGCACACTGGAGTGCCCAGTTTTGTGCTCAGGTTTGAGGAGAGCTGCCAGTGTAGTTGCGACAACTAGCAGTTACATTTTGTCTTGGAATATCTCTTGGCTAGGGTTTGGACTATCTTATCAGCTCTTGTTGGTGCTCTATCCTTGGGGAAAGGTGTGTTGCCCTTTGTTTGCCTATCTAGCCTAGGGTTTGCTTCTAGAGTGATTCTCTGTCCAGGTTAAGGTGCTCGGAGGGTGGCTTTGGCCTATGGTTGGGTGACAATAGAGATATTGTCAATGGTAAAATGAGCACATCCATTATAGTCTAACAAAATTCTCCATGGATATTAAACTCAACATATGTGTCTGACTAAGGGAGTGGTGAAATCCATTGTATAATTGGTGACGTCAGGAGGCTCTTCTTACACCGGATTTAAGCACAAGGTCAAATGAAGTTGGTTGAGGAGATATCCCTCCAATACCTTCTTAGCCTCATAGATATTTCTGGGGATCTATTTGTATATGGGGGTCTTGCTAGTACCTTTACCTCTATGAGAGGCAGTGCTTTCGAGATTTTGGGCTTTGCTACCCCTCCCATACGGTGGAACTGACTTACGACTGTTTTCCTGCGCATTTTTTATATCGTGGTGGATTAGTTGCTTGACATATCTAGCCACATAGGTTTCTTGCAGGGGTTATTCTGCAGGTACCCTATGTCAAATAAGGGTCGAACAACACATAAGGGATCCGATTGACTATTGCTAAGCCCACGAGGGCCCTTATAACTGATTCTGATACCTATGATCTTTTGAAGGAGTATCGGGAACCTCTTGAGTGAGGCATAACTACTTTAGGGAGGGAGGACCCTTTCAACCACTTTATCTTGTTTGTGTGCATTTTGGCCTTTTGTTTATTTTGATGTGCTCTTTGATAGTTATTTGGCCTTAGGATTTGATTTTATATATCTCAAGTATTGAGTCATCATGGAGCAAGACGAGGTTCCTCCCAGGTTTGGCTGTTTTCTAAAGTTACCACTACATATTGAGTATTTTCCTTCTAAAAGGTGTAAAGTTATCAAACGTGGTACACACACCTCCACCTACTAGACCCGTGGTCATACTAGTGTGAGTAATGAGTCGAGTTAGAAATATACTAGGAGTACTTCAACTCCCATAACTACTATAGTTAATGGTACTCCTTCTACGCCTTCAACTGCCATGGTGGTAGTGTCGGAGGTTCCCCTCATCACTCTTTTTCATCCTATAGTTCATACTCAACCTATAGTCATGAACCATTTTGGGCATCTTTTTCATTCGTCGGGCTACAATACTCATTCCATCCATACAACCTCTAGCCCTTTTTCTTATGGTATGTCAATTTTACCATCGTATTTTTCATTCTCCATTACAGCATCTAATCCAAATACTAGTAAATTGGACTTGCGTTCATCACTCCTCTGCATATTCCATTATCGTTTGGCGGTGCTCATATTCCCCAAATGGCTCCTACAGTTGGAATCCTACCTCCTTTTCACCATGGGTGTAATCCTAGTCTTAATGCTTCTAGATGGAGTAGTCAACCAGGTGGACAAGTTGTTTCTTATGTTTCATCCTTTAAGCCTACCTCCTCTACATCGATTCTGACCAACACGTTGGGCATGATGAATCCACCTATATCCTCTGGATTCCAACTTGGAGGCGGTCAGTTTCACATTTTGGGCAACCCCCAACCTGGAGCTACTCTGACTGGGGGAAATATTTACAATCCTCATCAAATGCAATTGTTAAATATACAGACTTGGTTACAATCCAGTTGAAAGAGTTGTCTCTAAAATAGTCTGTATGAGGGAAAGCTTCGTCTTTGTTCTCCACTCCCACTCATTCGACAGATGTACATTCTGTGCAATCTTTGACCAACCCAAATGGTACCCAACAACCAGGAGGGAATACAAGGAAAGGATGTGATAACAATCATAATGGTGGGAGGAATAATAATAATAATAAACCCAAGGATAGCACTAAAAATGAGAAATCAAACAATAATGTTGGTGAGGGAAAGAAAGAAAGGAGAAAGGTGAAGTTTCCTTGCAAGATTTGTATGGATGATCAACTTACCCACTTTTTCCCCAAACTCGGAGAAGGTATGAGGATTTTATATCTACCACTCACTGTGTTGACTAATCCTTTCCCGCATAATCAAAACATGGCCTTGAGTTCCTCCAATGTCGTAAGTGCAACAAGTGGAAGTAAAAACCCATTGGCGCAAGACGGTGACCATCTATGCATCAATATGGTCAAGTCACATATTAATGTAGCCACTAGGTCTCTTGATTACAATTTTTCACAATATGTCCCACATATAGAGTATCCCCCTCCTCCAGAATCACCTTTACAAGTCGAAAAACTAGAGCCTCCACCTCGTATCCCAGTACTTAACTGCTCTACCCACAACCCTAATGCTAGAACTGATCATAATTACTCTATTGTTAAGGATATGGGTAAAACCCCTTGCGTGATGTCGACTATGGAAGTACTCAAGATGTGTCCTTCACAGAGGAATGACTTGTTATTTGCATTAGGATCTCTAGACCCCTGTGGCTCTAAGGTTATTAAGTTTTAGGTCACGGATGTGAAGCCTCACTTGCCTTACCACATGGCCTTTCAAATCCATGTGGATTACTCAAAATATACCATCAAATGTACTTTTATTTATCGCCTTCATTTCTCCATGAAATGGATCGCCTTCAAATCAAACGGTTGTGATTTAATTGCGATCTAATCCAATAGGCAGATATGGTTCTTAGAAATCCCCTTTAGGAATCCTATTAGGTTGAAACACTCTGAAATCATACTCCTACTGACTACCTCTTCTTCCAGACTTTGAGAATCTAACTATATCCACCATCGATAGTTCAAGATCTATAGTCACCATTTCTTAACCTTATATTTTACTAGTCCAGGTCTTCATCGCATGACTTATATGTGTTTTCTCCAAGTCACATTCACATTTATGGATCCAATTGTCACGTGTCCACTTCACGATCGTGGATGAAAATTTCCATGTATCTTTGTCTCTGCCACATGTATCTCTACTAGCCATCGATCTAGATTACTCTGAATAGATATCAGTCATTAATCTAAGATACGTTGAATTGATCTTAGTCGTTGATCGACACTACCCTGAATTAATCCTGATTGTTGGTTAGAGTTATACTTCACTCCTTTCAAACCTATGAATTCCCGCTTTAATATTGTCACGTGGACTCCTTGATACAATTATCGTCGTTGATTTTTTTACTCTGAGGTGTAATAAGGACCATTGATCTCTTCTGTATTTTTATTAATCTAATCCATTGATTGGACCTCCTCATTGGAGTTACTTCTATTCAGACACTCCAAATACAATAAATATGAAATACATTTTCCATCACATCGGACTTTGAATGAGGAAGACACCTTGGCCTTTGATATAGATATATATTCACGAGGGATTTATTCTCATCCATTCATAAAACACCACAGATTCAGCACAATCTTCGTTCTAATGGCTCTAATGTGATTATCCAAATTAATCGACACTTATGATGTATCCACGATACAAAACGATGTGGATTATTGATCCGTATGTGATGAATGATCAATATTATTTCTTGGTCTCACTTTCTTGCACAATCTAATGGTTGATATGAATCATGATATGGGTCTGATGGCTCCTATATCCTGACATTTCAAAATGGGTTAATTTATGATATTTAAAGGGTTTAACCTTGTTCCAACTTGCACACACAAATTGGGAAGGGAATTCTTCACCGTTCAAATATTAAATTCTATGACAGTGAAATTTGGATAGATTTAATTACATAGAACAATGAACAGAGGTCACCAATAGAAAGTTCCATGTAACACTCAAAATAGAGTGGTTTCATCATTTAATTTTACATATATTGTACATGTGGTTTACATAATGCCTCTCTCCTCTAATGGTCTTTCGTAATCTCACTCTTTGGCCTGATTTCCTCACTGGATGGAAAACACCTATACACCCTTAGAATTATAACATTTAAACAAACGAATCTAAAAGCATAATCAGTTTCAGATTCTAAAACTCTCACACAAGTTGTTAAGATCCTTCATAACATAAATGTTCTCAGCAACAACTCCTGGGATCTCTCTAGATATATAAAATCCTCATGATATCTAAATATCAGCCTAAGTCCTCACAACTCTCGAGAACAAAATCAATTACATATATTCCAACTGACCTAATTCAATATTCTATAATTCCAATAAAGCATAGGAATTGACAGATAATTAAGAATTAGGGAACCCACTCCCTTAAGAAAATAAAGACCCCCTAGGCCCAGTCAAATGTGATTGACTTTGGAGGAAAAATGCTCCTACATCAAATAGATTAGAACGACATCAAATATTCTCCTTTATATTTTGAGTATGTGTTAAATAAATTAAGAAATTTATCTATATGTTATTTCAAATCAACATATAATGAACTACAAGTACATACCACAACTTTATCACAAAACTATTACAGTTCAAGCTCTCAAAAGCATAGCTGGAGAAATCACAAGAAACCCTAGACACCAACTCCTCTTAACTAGGACTCACTCCCAACCATAGCTGTTCACTCCAAAAAATATCTTTAACATGATAACATCAACACTAACGGGTCCTCCTTGGAACATATTCCAAGTTTGTATCACATAACCTCTCCACACCAACCCTCTTATATTCCTTAGAATTTAATAAACTTAGTCATATTTCATCACATGTTTACATGGAAAGACAAATTTACTGCTAACCTCCAAGTCTATATGTCCATCCTAGGGTTTGATTCTTCAAACCCTAGGACTTCAACTCTTGCATCAACACAAGCAACACGAATTCCATTGAACATCAAGAATACAATAACCGGGTCGTTTTCTAAGCAATACATTGCATCGAGCTCAAGATTCATCAAGCTAGGATCTCCATGATCTTTCCCTAGCCTCCATGAATCCCACAAGAACAAGGATCTAAAATCAAGCAAGGTGTTAGATAGATTGCCAAAATTTAATTTTTGTAAAATTGCTTTAATAAAATAATTAATTAAAGGTTTATTTTAATTTCACAGCTTCTTCTTAGTAATATGCTTCAACATTAGTCCCCAAGGTGTAGGACAGTCGGTGATGGAGTGTGTTGTTAAGCCACTCCGTGTTGTTAAAGTCGCCAGTTCGAAACCTGTGGGGACAAAAAATCCAACCATGTTAAGGGTTGGTGTGGCTCAGGCCGGGTGTGATCCCCGGGTGATTTTGACGGCTTAGATGCCCCTGAGTCACGGTTTCTCAANAATTTTTCAACACTTTTCTATTTTTCATCTTATTTTCTATTTTTAGAAATAAAAAATATTTAATTACATATAAAAGAATATTTTCATCTCGTCTTCCATTTACAAATATAGTTCATATTTAGCCACACATGACATTTTTTTTTAATTAGGATAGTTTTAATCTTCAATATTGTAATACCCTGGGTTGATCCCCAGTTGTAACATATATATAGGTTGGTGAGACAAGATACTTTGGGCCAGAGTGCCGTTGTAATATGTTTTGAGGATGGAGTGTCTATGTGATTATTAGGCCAGAGAGCTTATATTGCTAAAAGGCCAACGTACCTATATTGTAATTTTAATCATACTAACATATTAATAAAATCACACCATTGTTGTAGACTGACCAGAAAAAAGAGTAAGGGGGATAAACTCCACTTCAAAAAGAAAGGGAGGTTAAGATTCTAGGAAAGAGGGATAAGCAGAGGGGGCTTAAGCCCAATAGGATACTATATTAATATTTTTTAAAGGAAAATTCATGGATATATATTTATCCTTGGTTCCTAAAAGGGGGGAATGGAATCTCCAAGTGGGTTCAAATAAGGATCATAAGGTGAAAAGTGTCATTGTATGCGCTTGAAAATATATTGTGGGAACTTAGTGTAATTTCCCATATTGGCCATCATTTTTTCATCGTTGTTTTGGAAAGGAAGGGAACATACTCTACCATCGATACCTTTCATCCATCTACCATTGGTACCTAGCTGTTATTCCTCACGGTACCTGTACTTGGAAGTTGGGTATCTTCCTCTAATAATTTTTTCTTGCAGGTTAAGCTAAATAAGAGGGTTGTCAGACTTGTGTGTGGTTGAAGATGTGGGTTATCAGGCCCATACAAATTCTCTCTAGGTGAAATAAATGTTATTGAATAGGTGGGTTGTCATGCCCATGAGCATTCTCTCCAGGTGAGAGAATTGTTGTTGAAGAATAAAGTTGTCAGGCCCTTAAGCACTCTCTCCAGGTGAGCGATTTGTTGGGAATTGTTTTCCCAAGGTGCCAAGTTGTAGCTACAGGGCTCTAAGACTTCCTATCTGGCTTGTTGTTGAAGCCTTGGAAGGGAAGTGGGGAAACCAAAGGAATATTTAGTAGAGAAGGGGTATACTTCCTAGGGTGGGACATACATGTGGGAATGAGAGACTGTAGGTTGGATATTAAAATTGGCTCATGAATTGGAATATTGATGCTTCTAAGAGACCTTTCCAAAGTGGATTTTAAGCCCCATCTCGGGGGTTACCTTCTACTGGCTTATGTGGAGTAGAGTTTAAGGCTAGGAGGAAATTCATAGGTCTGGATGTAGTTAGTGGCTATTTGTATAAGATAAGTCTTGCTCACCAAGTGCTTGTTTTAATTAGTGCATGATTAATTTTTTGTTCATGTGTTCAGTATATGTTGTGTTATTTATATTTCATTATAGTATTTTTTAAATGGTACATGGACTATAATTATGGATTCTCTGCCATGGTAATTGTTGTTGAAATTATGTATCTCTATTATGGCTTTCCTGAATATGTTGCATGTGTATTATGTATCTATTTTTCATAACTATTCTACATAAGTAGCACATTTCAAGTAGTTAAATTGGTATTAGAGATTGTAATTGTGTTTTGGTATTTCTTATAAAATGTGGGGAATACCTGCAAAAAAGATTTAGCTGGCAGAAGAACATACACAACTTGCAAAGGTGAGAAGAAGAGAGAAAAATTGGAGAGAAAGAATGAGAAATTATATTAATCGTATTCCACACTCATAGAGTGAATAATTTAAAATAGATATATGCTACATGAGTAACTAATGTGCCATAGTAGTCATCTCGAGAGATCTAGACACTCACTGAAAAACACTAGAGTGAATTGCCACCTAGTCCTAGTTAACTGATACATGTAATCATCAACTAATTAAGTCACACATGTGGAAATAAGAGAAACATATGCCATTGTTGGGGATAAAAATGAGGTTTCCATGCATGAGTGAATTCCACCAGTCTAACTGAGTGTAAATGACTTTGAACTGAAGACGAGCACCCTATTTTGTAGAGGAATATTCTCTAGAGAGAATATTCTCACTTGAGGAAGAATTCTCAACATTGGACTATCAAACTTAGGAAAATAATTGTAGGTGACCGTGTAGTATCTCCAACACCCCCCCTGCAAACTACTAGGGTGTACACAATGAATGGGTCCCGACAACAAATACCATGTTAGGTACCTATTATAAAATGCATCTAAAAATGAAACACTGAAAAAGCGAGGAAAGAGGGAAAACCTCATGGGAAAACCCGACCTCAAGGTACAATGGATCAAAATATTAAAAAAAAGGGCATTTGCTAAGAAACTGTGTCCTTGACTCCAACAAGACCTTGAAGATTTTGTTGAAGAGGTAGATGTTGGTATGGATCTAATGAAGTAGATACATTAGTGAAATTCATACATATATCCACCTTCTTTTGTAAAGAAGAATATCCAAATGAATTTTGGATGAAACTTTGAAAATTGTACAACTGTTTCCGGAAAAACGTTAAAATTTTGTTGATTTTAAAATGCTCATAAAGTCACTTCCCAGACACTGTTTTGGAGGATTGTTTTTTTGAAACTGGGTATTTTTCTAAGAAGAATTAAAAATCCAATATTTTTATATGAAAATTATGTTGAGAAAATGTCATGATTGAATCTGATGTGCGCACCTCCATTTTTGGCTCCTGAGATGCATGCTTGGGATTATATTCATGTGGCTCTTTGGGATGCATGAAGGGCGCATGAAAACGTCTTTGCATGTGGATCATTATATGAATTGATGATATATTTCATATGTTATTCAAAAAACAAATATGAAATGGAGTAGACATAATATTCAATAAATGGAACAAAAAATTGTGCAAATACCTATGTAGAAGGCTCTTAAAAATCAGAGGATTGATATTCTAGTTGTTTTTCTACTGGATCTATATTTTTGACATTTTATATGCAATCTTCCTTATTCCCAAATAGAACCTCCAATGAGGTCCATAATTCATTTGGAGTTGAGTCTTGATATTCATCATATACTTGATGGAAACGTTTAGGAGAAATAGACATGTAGATACATTCTATGGCCATATCTTGTCAATTGAGATACATCCTATGGCCATACCTTGATAAAATAATGGATCATTCCTTGGGTTAGCCATGATAAACAAATGGTAGATCCCTTGGGTTATCCATGATAAACAAATGATGCATTCCTTGGTTCAGCGAGTTGAGAGGACTAGGAGATATGGTTGGAATTATTGTTGGAGTTATTAAATTCCATAAAAAAAAATTCTACGTAATTTGATGTAAATTTACATATATGTATATAAGAATAGTGTGCATCGAGGACGACACACAATTGTAGGGGAGGGTGAATGTAACATCCCCACTATAATCCCCATTTTAATTAATTCTTACATAGATGTAATCTGTGGCTACCACCAAAGCGATGTAATATATGCAAATTGTATTTCTATGTTTTAATAATAAAATGTGATGCCAATTGATAAGGGAACATGGAGAAAGATGGGGTCTGAATTAATCCACAAGAGAGGGGAGTGTATAAGAGAATTCGTAAGAGGGGATCCAAGGGGGAATTACCTATGTATATTAATTCAACCCATTTCCCTAAATTTTCTATTGATATATGAATCTTGCAATTTTTTATTGAGTGTTTCCAAAGCCTACCATTGAATACATGTAAGAGGGTGAGTGTGAGAAGTCACATATCAAAGTTATTAGGAACACATGGGTTCAGTAAAATCATCTTGGGGAAGTGTGTGAGTCAAGAAATGAAAGACAAAGGGAGGAAATTCGTATGGGTTAGGGACAACTATTTTACACAGTTAATTTGTGTGCATGAGAAGCAAGGAGAGAGCAAGAGAGAGAGTTGGAAGCTGGTGCATCCATGGAGGGTGAATTATATAGTATATTGGAGCATATATGGAGTGTTTTGGAGTTGAATATTGAATATTAATGTTGTCAAGATTGAAGAGTGAACTCCTAAGTGGGTTGCACTAAAACAATAAGTTTTTGTCATTATTTGTTGGTAGTTTTCCTAGCAACAAGTTCCCTTGAGTTCCTAGCTAAGATATTCCTAGCTATCTTTGATAAAGAGACCCTAATAAATGAATGGGATGACCCAGGGATTGAGATTAGTGAAGGGGTACTTTCCTTGGGTTGGGAAGGTAAAGAGGAGGAGAATTGGTGGAAAATCGGGATAGTTGTAGGGGAATACCAGTGGGTTGTGAGATTTATGAGTTGTGAGTGGATAGTGAGAGACCACCTTGTTTTATGGATTACTAGCCTCAGCTCAAGGGTTATTGAATATTGATATTTGGAAAAATCAGTCTATGGTTGGGTGGAACTTCCATCCCAAGAAGATGGTTGCACAACTATTTACAAAAGATAAATATTTTATCTTGTTGATGTGTTATTTTTATGTGTATAATTGTTGCACATGAACTTTGTGTATAATATTAATTATATGTTGTTGTGTTTGAGATATTGGATTCATTTCATGATCACTTTAGTAGGTTGTAGATGCATAAAAATAATGGTAACAATTAACAATTAAAGTTGGTTTTAATTCATAGTTGTAAGCTACAGGAAATCAATTAGTTAGCATAAATTTAATTTTTATGAGTATTCCACATTGTAATGTTCATTAGTTGATCTGGGGAACATTACATCTATCAAAGGATATTTTCTCTATAATAGCCACAATTTTCACCAAAAAAATATAGAATAACTGATTTTAAATTAGCAATACCTTCACTTCTTGGAATTTGATTTGAGTGATTTTTTTATAAGAAGTCATGTAGTTTTTTCAAACAGATTCGTATGCACAATTTTTTTTCTTCACATTCTACAAAAAAATTAAGAAATGGAACTTAATTTCATGGATCTATTTTCCCCTTTGAATATCTACAAAAAAAGAATGAAAACAAATTTCCATTTTTCCCGACAAAGAGCTCTAATACAACTTTTTATGATATTTAACCTTTAAAACCAATTCATGTACAATACATCAAAATAAAATAGAAGTACTCATTTACTTTGTATAGAAAAATTTTCTTAAGGTATTGCAACACCTTACAATGATCATTTTACGGAAGGATAGACTCATGTCCAATCACCTCTTTGTAGGGGAAACCTACCAATGAGATAATCTCTAATACAACATACTCCCATACATGATTCACAAGGAGGAATACATCCTTATTTATAGCTAGATAAAAAATGCTAATAATCAAATTCTAACTACCTAATGGACCTTCCTTAACCAGGTCATGTTACATGTATTCAATGCTAACTACCTTTTGGGACATATTTAATAATAACAAACATAGTGGAATCAGACAACCATATATTGAATTGACACCATACCTAAACTATTATTACTCTAATGGGCCCTTTGAGCCCTCGTTAAACCCCTAGGAAGATTCCCACCAAAGAGCCTCTAGTGGATCTTGCAAGAAATATACCATGTCTTCTTCCTTCATATCCTCAATGTTTTTCTTTAATTGATTCATACTTGCATATATACATATAATCATTCAATTCCAAATAACTTTTTGCTACAATTTTAGTTTGTAGTTCATTCAATTTTAACGATTGGGAATGGGTTTCCAAAATTAAGTTTTTATGAGTATTATAATATATTATAGTTGTTAACATTGTCTTCTTGATTTTCATGTTCACATGTAGCGACTTCCCCTTCACCATGTCTAAGGATCTCTACTTATCAACAAAAATCAAATTCCTCACTCCAATTGGGTCTCTATTCTAAAACATATTACCCTTTACTACATTAGTGGTCTTCAACTAAGCCATCAATGGAACTCTGTCATTAGAATTTGATGCTTCTTCTATCTATTCACCTTCAACTTTTTGAACTTTAAAGAATTTATTTCCATTCTAGATCTTAGAAATAAGCTCTAGATGCAATTTCCAAAAATGACCATTGTTATTACCATCATTCTTACAATTTTCACATTGTAAGTTCTTCTTCTATGTGGCATTGGAAAAATTATTCTTTCCCTTTTGCTTCGCTTTTCCCTCTTCGATATTTCTTCCCTCTTTTTTGAAAGAGTTTGTTCTATCAATGGATTTCCTAACTCATTTTCCTTCAATATACAAGGTTTTCTTATATGCCTCATCGAGGACCTTGACCTCAAATAGGATCACCTCCTTCTTGGTATGGTTGAACAACTCATTGATGTACTTCATCATCACCTTCCTATTAGACTTGTTGATACCTAGTTGGATGTACTTCATTCTAAACTCAATTGTATTTTCTTAAACTCCTTATCCTTGTCTTTTTCCGAGTTGATACCACTTAAAATATTGTTCTTCTTCATACTCCATAGTCCATATAATTGGTCTAGTACATATTCCTCGAAGTCTTAAGCTTTAGTTATGTATATGTATTTGCTCAAAGACTTTCAACCTTATGATATTTTAGAACCATCGAAACACATAATTTATGTCTTTGTCATAACTTGCTAAAATTCATTACTTAAACTCAAGACTTAAGATTGTGAGATTAGATAACATGTTTCTCCATTTTTTCAAAAAAATATTCTAAATCTTTTGATAATTTATAACATTTTTTTTAATTTTTAAAAATATAAAATTCAATTTAAGTACCTCTAATAAATTTTATAAAAATACAAATAATATGGATTTTTTTTTTATAAGAATACAAATAATCTGGAATTAGTAGTATGAACATGTCTCCAAATCCTTTTATACACTGAATAATCAACCAATGC
>JASDQU010504400.1:59647-73428 GCA_032191745.1 Picea mariana | reverse complement strand
ACGGGTTTTAGATTCGGGTAGAAGGTTAAAAGTTAAGTCTTGAGGGTCATGATCTGCATATAGGCTTAGAGCCCTAGCTTATTAGTCCGTAGGGTAAAATACCCAACAACACCACCTAACGAGATAGGCAACTAAGTAAGAACCCCCAAATATTCACTAGGACGTCTATCAAAAGACAAAATCTCATGTGAAGCAGACACAAGCTTGGGATATCCCAAGACTTTCCAAACTGAGGAGGGTAAAATACTTGCAGAGGCTCCTTCATCCACAATACATCGATAAATGTTTGTTGAATTAAATTCAACACTTATTTGAAAAGGTGCAGCAGAAGGAAGACGAGGCTCAAAAAGGTCATTCCAATCAAAGGAATCCATCCTAGGGCTTGGAGGGGGTGTTCTTGGAATGAGCAGAATTCCCCCTTGTTCTGAAAGTATTAAACTGGAAATTCTAAAAACATAGTCAGTAGACACGTCACTCCCCAAAAGAAGAGTGGGATCATCCGATGACTGCATCGACATGACCACTTTTGCAACCAATGGATGAATAGACTGCAGGACTACATGGTCTAAAGGTACCTCACCCCCTAGAAGAGGAGTGGGATCAGCTGATGACTGCATCAACATGACCACTTTCACAACCAATGGTTGAATAGGCTGTGAGACTGCATGGTCTAAAGGTACCTCACCCCCCATAAGAGGAGTGGGATCAGCCGATGATTGCATCGGCATGACTACTTTCACAACCAATGGTTGAATAGGCTATGAGACTACATGGTCTAAAGGTACCTCACCCCCCAGAAGAGGAGTGGGATCAACCGATGACTTCATCGGCATGACCACTTTCACAGCCAATGGCTGAATAGGCTGCGAGACTACATGGTCTAAAGGCACCTTAGCCCCTAGAAGAGGAGTGGGATTAGCCGATGACTGCATCAGCATGACCACTTTCTCAACCAATGGTTGAATAGACTGCGAGGAAACCTCAAAAGACTCAGAATCAGAAGAGCTCACAGACAAGGACCACAATCTTTGTACCTCTGGAATTCTAGGGCACAAATGAGTAAGGTGATCTCTATTGCAAAGCTTACAAGGGAACTTAGGCTTATGTCCTATATGTCTAGGTTTCTCAACAGAATTAATGGCCCCAACATGATTAGCAGTGGTTGGTTTCCCATCTCCAACATGAGTTGCAGAGGCTGGTGATGGTTCGATAACTTGACTTGTAGAGGCTACAAACCTATTACCAATATGACTAGCACTGACTGGACTCTTTCCCCCAGCATGACTTGCAGAGGGTGGGTGATTGCCCCCAGCATAACTTGCAGAGGCTAGGTGCTGGTCTTCAATGTGACTTGTAGAGGTTGTTGACCTATCTCCAACATGGCTTGCAGAGGTTGGTGATTTCTTCTTCCTATTCTTTCTCTTTCTATTTCATTTAGAATTCCAGTTACTAGTAATTGTACTTTCATCAGAGGCAGGAGAAGGAGGAGGAGAAGACTTTTTTGCTAAAGAAACATCAACAGGGTGCTCATGACTTAATGTGCTTAATTGAGAAGCTTCAAGAGAGTTCGTGACATTTGGAATGGTACCCAACCAAACCGGTAGTCCCACATTCAACCCAGGAATGTACAAAGTGGCCATCAAAGGGACACCAACATTTCCGAAGAAGGGAAAAGCACAAGAATCCCCTTGTGAAGGGGCTCCTTGGTTGGTATCATTGGGAACTTTATCCATGAAGATATTATGCATAGGTTCTCCCTTTTTGGGATCATCCAAGTCTATAAAAGTCTCTCACACTGACTCTGGCGAACCAGTGTTATCAAAACAACGCCTACAAAGAGACGGCTCCACGTTTATAAGTGGAAGACTGAAAAGTCCTCTCAACCGGCGGAGTGGGTGGTCTACTACCCTAGGTTAGAGACCCAAATCCACAACTAACTAAATCACTATGGAAAACTAGGGAGCATAGAGCACACACTAAAACTTTCTAAAGGAAAATCAAGCAAACGACTAACTAGTTGGAAGAATAATTACACCAACCAACACTAGAGCAACTTACCGGTGCAAGTGCAACTCAAATACGGAATCACCCTCTGGGTATACTCTGCAAAGCGTGGCTCGATGTCTACCCTAGGTACTGCGGTATATCCCCGTTGTCACCTGTGTAAGTCCCTAAAATAAAGGCAACTAGGTTTCCAGCTCATGAACAATCACCAGGCAGGTACAGTTGACAGTTGGGTGGACTGCAATGAGAAGGGTATCAAGCTTGAAACCTATCAAGGGTATCAAAAGCAAGTGTTCTGGAAGACGACTGAGGACCTCGAACATATTCAATACCCACGAAGCTCCATGGCAAATGCGATCAATGGAATCCCAAGACAAGTCCTCTATATGTGTTCCCCACTACACTTGGTCTGGCTTTGGAGGGGTTATCTCTGCTACCTTTTCAGTCGTGACCTCGTGTTTAGCCCTTGTTTTAGAGGGGTATCCCAGATAATTTCCATGTTACTGGAATTCCACACTCCTTAGCACAAACTCATATGTTTGTTTTATAGCCTTGAAGAGTTTCCTCTCCAACTTAAATCAAGGCTCTAGCCTAATCTAGTTGATGGACCCTACAAACATAAAGTCTAGTAAATTTTAATTAGCGTTCTTTTTACTGGCTTGATTTACTCAAAAGGGTATGGTAGTGCAACTGATGGTGTTAAGACTTTGCGAAAAATGATGAAACTTATATGAACACTGGCAAAGAATGATTATATTTATTATTTTTTTCCTTTTGAAATGCTTTTAAAATTAGAAGAAAACATAATGCTATGCTAATTTCTTTTTCTTTTTCAAATAATAAGGTAAAGAAAATGCCAGGAAAGAAATAGATCTAATGAACTAAGTTTTTTTTTTATATATTTTCTTCCAATCAAAGAAGAAATAACAAAAGATTCTAAAAGAAACTAATGAATGCAGGATTCATGGGCCCCCCTGGCCATGAGGGGGAATTTTTTTTCAAAATGCAACTCATTTTTCTTAAAATTTCAAGCTAAAAATAAGTTTAAAAATCTAGGAAACACAAGAAATGTTCTAAATGAAAAATAAATCTATAATAGAGTCCAAACCTAGGCTAAGCTGCTATGACAGAGACCAAGAACCCTGAGAGATATAACTCTTGACAAGGAAAAGGATGACTGCCTCTCCTTAAACAAAAATTTTCTCAACGGGTATGTTGCTGAAAGTTCAACAACCAGCGTGTGCACGCGAGTTATGTAAGGTCAGAGCGCATGTACACACATGCAGACCGTATGCAGGTCACGTGTACCTCTGCAACTCTTCAAAAATAAAAAGAAAAGCAATCAAGCATTGGCAGAGACTATTGGTATTGAGAACTAGAATCTCTTGAAGACTCAGAAACTTACTTTGACAGAAAAAGAAAACAATAGAAGGAAAATTTCATAGAACAAAACCAATCTGAGGTGAAACCTAAGCTACAAAACTGCAAAAACGGAGACTAGAATGAGTTCCAGAAAACCCCTGAGAAGGATTACTTCTGACAGGGGAGAGGATAACTACCTCTCTAAAAAAAAAATTATGAAATCATACACGCGACTGACACTTCCTCAGCTAGCATGTACACACGATTTGTGTGAGGGTAGGGCATGGGTACATGCATGCAGACCTTATACAGACCACCTATACCTATGTGGGTCTCGGAAAAAAAATGCAGTCAAGAAAAGAAACAGAGATAACTGGTATGGAAGACCAGAATCTCTGTTAGCTTAGACTTTTGAAGAAACTTTAAAAACAAGGAATGAAACCAGTTTTTAAAAATACCCAAGAAAAATATTCCCAGAAACCTTAGAGATTCCCAGTATGGTCACCAATTCTGTTGTGGGTGGGAAATCCCTCCTATGGACTAGCACTAAGGTTTTTATCATGCATGCAAAAATGACCTAAATATTCTTACTTTTTACCATCATCCCATGCCTAAAGTCCCATTACTCATATGTAAATACAAGGCTCAAGAGATTAAGTTGACGTACCTTATTTCAGGCGTTCGATATCGATCCCTCTTCACGCTTGGTCACTCTTTGACTGCAACTCTCCTCCCAAGGTTGACCTGCATTCATAAAAGACAAACAAAAAACTCTACATGCATTTGATCTACAAATTAATGGGTTAGAGATTTAATCAACATGTACACAATAAACAATGAAAACCTCATATGGTGGAATGGGAAAAGTACTTCTTTATTATTAACTTCAATAAAGCAACTTACAATGATGAAGTTAGCCACTGCTCCACGAACCTAGTCCTAGTCTCCTCTTCAACTGTCCTCCAACTACTTTGCTCTATACTTCTCTTTGCACAAGCATAGCTAAAGGTTGGGACAAGGGGAATGCTCAATTGGGTATAGTCTCTTTACTATGATTTTCCTCCTTTCAAATGGAACCCCTAACCCTTCTTTTATAGGCTAGAAGAAGCTAGGTATTTGGTCGAGTGACCGGCCATGCATGGCCAAATGGTTTAGTTAACTTACCCAAAGTTGTGTGTTCCGTCAGAAACTTTCCTTTTTCTGTGCTTTTGTAGGTACACGTGGGCTATCTTGGGTCAGCTAGCATGTACACACATTCAGTAATGGAGCAAGGTGCATGGGCCTTTATAAAAGGGGTTTTTAAGAAGAGTTCTTCAACAGTGTTTTGGCAAAGAAGGAATCTGAGATGGCCTGATGCTAGGTAAGCATGTCTGGTGCAAATTAGGGTTATAACAAATGTGCTCTTCATTAATTAATAAAGTATGATGGTTGGATTTTCTTAGGCAGCCTCCAGGTGTAGACTTCCTTAGCACTGATCTCCTTCCCATTTTCTAAGTCAACCCTACATGATGGGGAAATTGATTTACACCACAGGCACTCACTTGGGATTTCTTTACTATGAGTTTCATCCTCAAACATTTTTTTCTTCTTATTTGTACCTGCATAACATTGATTAATTCTCTAACTTTTTCATCTTCCTTTTTCACCTACAAAAAATCGATCATTGATGTCCATATAAAAATAAATCCATCTACCGAGATACATGGGTACCATCCACTATACTCACCAGTTCTCTAGGTATCATTTTCACGTACATGGTTCATCAATACATTAGAATCCTTTAGTCATAACTTGGTCCCAATCAAATCACACTCTGAGATTACTTAATCTCACATTCCTCCCCTTAATCAAAGATCTAACTTCTCCGATCACCATCAAACTTAGATATGAGTACACCTACCACCCTCGTAGCTGCCTAGTGGTTAATTCCAGAACTTGATGCCACATCCACTCTGTGCATAAGAGGGATACACACTACATGATCACACTAATCCATGTAGTCCTGAATCAACAGGGCTTACTAAACACTTGGGGAATATAGCTTGCCTATGGCTAAGATTTGACTTGGAAGGATGACTTAAAAAGAATGAGCTGAAGAAGAGTGGGTAAGCATCATCATTTTGTGAAGAGATCTGCAAATCACCACTCCAACCTTAGGTATGTATCTCAATCTCATATCCATCCTTCCCCCACCTCTGCATTATTTGATAAACCCTTCCCCCACCTCTATTGTTTTGAAATTGTTTTAGGGACATAATATGTTTATCAACCTTGCTTTAAGTGATGTACCTTTGCTTATTTGTACCTGTATCTATTTGGTCTCTTTTGTGTTTTAGCTTAGCCTTCATATATTCTATGTTGTGTGTCATTACTTATTTAAAATTAAATTGTGTTATATATATATATATATATATATATATATATAAGTTAATTTAATTTTTAAAATAGGATTTGGGTTTGTGAAAGTATTTTTTGGTTTTAAAGTAAAACTTAAAACTGTTTTCAATGGACTAAAAACTTAATTCCTTTGGATATAAGAAGATGAGTTAATAACATAAAACCCAAATAAAAGTGAAAATATGCCTACCCCATAAGAAACATAAATAAATTATAAGTTTTAAGTAACAACTAAATTCTAATAAGTTTTATCGTAACCTTAAATACTGATTATGAATGGCAACTTTGTTGTATAAGTTTTTCCTTATTCTGGATTTTCATATTATAGCTTATCTGTGATATCTATGAGAATTGGAATTGCAAAGAAGTGTTGAATTTAATTGTCAATGAGCACTCTAGGTAAGTGTTTATATTATTCAATTTTGTATTTTTTAAACAAAATATTATATTACAGATGAGTCAAAATTAATTATATTTAAAGTTGTTTTTTTGTTTTTCTTCTTTCAATTTATTATTATTATTTTTTCATATCATTTGCATTTAATTGAGAGCTCTACTCTTATCACTAGACACAATACTTCAAATCAAGATGCACACACAATCTTATTTGTATTACTTACCTTTATGCACAATTACAACACAATTATATAGTTAGATTCATATCCAACTTATTCTAAACATACAAAGGGGTAGAGAGAATCTTTCAACAACCTCCAAGAGATTCAAACCAAACCCAAATCAATTCTATTGTAAGCATTATTCCAACACCCTCCCATAATGCTTACATTACAAATATTATACCATAATTACAATACTCAAATTTCAACATAGATATTTGATACTTATCTTGATATGGTCTTCATCAACACTCCTATCCACTCTGAAATCTTCGGGTATAATCTCTTTCTTCTCCACAACTTCAACTCATTTAAGATAACAGCGTTTCTGACCATCATGGATGAATTTGTAGAATTGATGCTTCTAGACCTCTTGAAGGACATTCTCGATACTAAATTATCCTATGGATACACTACCATATGTGGAATTCTTCCAAAGAGAAAATTTCAATTGTTATATAGGATAGTGATCTAATTACTGGATATTTTCAACAGTGAATCATACCGTTGACCTTCTTTAAACACATATACAACAATATACACAAGGATAACCTATAATTTATGATCTTTAAGAACCTAAATACAACAAGTCCCACCAAAATCTGTCAGAGTGTAGACATAATCAAATTAATGATTTGTTCTCTCGGCACCAAAGAAAGTCAAAAACCATTAATTTTAAATTATGGTACTCTGTTGTGTAATTGGTCCTTCATCATGTAAATTTTACATAAATTGAATAAAATTACATAAGACAACAAACATAACATATAGATCCATTAAGTGATTTCAGAGATTGAAACCCTCGACACCTAGTAGCAATTGTTCCATCAACAACTTTGGCAATAAATCTGTTGAAATAATCGTATCTCCCTGAACCACGAAATAATGGTGACTCTTTCTGTCAACCACACAAAAATTATTTGTAGCCAGGTTAGATAGCAGTGATATCTGCACTCGTTGGTGACAACTCGACCGCTCCTTCACTCTAGTAGATGATCTTCACAACAAATTTATGTGCATCCTTAGAGCTAGTATCACCAGTCTTCAAATATGTGATCAAATTGATTCTCACACAGGCAGATAGGAGGTTCTCTTTTGTCTCACAAGGCATACGAGCCAGTGCAACCTTTCTCCTTCATCAATTTATACTCTCAAGACTACAAAAAATGCTCATTCTATGTCCTCATAAAAAACAACATCATCACAAATTTCCAACCAATTTTATAACAATGAACAACATGCATATCAACGGCCTCTTGGTGGTAGTAATTTAGCAAAACAATGAGTGAAAACTTGTTAGGTAGCTAGAGAGGTAGTAGTGGGGGCCCAAAGGGCCCATAGTGATAATAGTGGAGTCCATTCAATGTAAGGTGGACTAGGACCACTATATTATTAAATAAGTCCCACTATGGTAATTAGATATAATAAATTGGTAGTTAGATATAATAAACGTAACATGACTTCTTAGAAGGTTCTACTTCTAGAATATTCCTCCTCTAGAATGTTCTTAGGTGATGGTATAACTATATAAAGGGGTTCAATAAAGGTAGTGAGACATGAAGAGAATTAATGTATTTGGAGCGGTAGCTCAATAGGAGGATGCCCCCTCAAAGAGGCAAGTGAACAGGAGATGATCCCTTCCATAATATGATCCATTGTATGGTGTTTCCCTACCTCAAGGGTTTCATAGTAATAAAAGATATTTTGCATATTTTTCTTGTATATATGTTGTGGTGATTTTGTATTCAGTCTTTGGTTCTTAACAATTGGTATGAGAGCACTTTCCTTGGCCAAAGAATGGAAGAAATTTTTGCTCTTTTTGCAGAAATTTTCTAGAAAAAAAAAGAGGGCGGCGCACTTGATTTTCATATATGAATATTTGTGAGTTGAATTTGGAAACAATAATTAGGTATTTGAATTCCTCTAGGAAAAATACCCAATTTCAGAAAAGAAATCAGTCGAAACGGAGTCCGGGAAGTGAAGTTATGAACATTTTGAATTCAACAGTTTTTCAGGTTTTTTCTAAAAAATGTGACGATTTTCTGCCATGACTTACTATTCTATTTTATGGGTTTTTTCATGACGGATGTGGGAAAAAAGATCTCATAGGGTGCTCAGATGGATATTTCCTCTCAAAACCTCAAATAAATTCTACAAGTTACTAAAGCATTCAAATCCCAATTGTATGACACATTGGATGTCAAATTGGATGACTTTGTATATGGCCTCACAAATGACCTTAATGCTAGTTTTCGTAGTATTCAAGATTAATTAGATAACATGAAAGAGATATTTCTTATGGCGTACATTAGGGATGAATATAATCAAGAAATATATGTTTGTTATGATTTGGAGGCCAATTGCGATGATTGTTATATGGATAGTTTTCATTTATGGGATGACAACCACTTTCATATTTTATTTGATGACTCTAATCCACCTTTTGTAGAGAGCATCAATGTGACAAATCATGAGCCAATGATTATTACCAACGTCCATCCTGCATATTCTATAGTGGTATTATTCCTTCCAGATTCTGCTATGACCCTTTTCCACTATGTGGATGGATCTTCTTATTTGGATCCGCATCACAGGTATCAGTCCTTGGAGCATCATTTTGAGTTGGTTATTGGGTTCCAAAATATTCCACGGGGATTTCACATGAGCACTTGGACATGGGACCTGGGATTACAATGGCAGTTGGACTACTTCAGTATGGTGGCTTTCCTTTCTACATGGGACCTTAGTTCTCTAGTCTTCTTTAGCATTATGGTCCACAATTATCCATGGGACCCTGGTATATGGTTGTACATAAAGCGTTAAGGACAACGCTTTCATAAGGGGGATGGAATGTTTTGTATCTAGAGAGGTAGTAGTGGGGGCCCAAAGGGACCATAGTGATAATAGTGGAGGCCATTCAATGTAAGGTGGACTAGGTCCACTATATTGTTAAATAAGGTCCACTATGGTAATTAGATATAAAAAATTGGTAGTTAGATATAATAAATGTAACAAGACTTATTAGAAGGTTCTACTTCTAGAAAATTCCTCTTCTAGAATGTTCTTAGGTGATGGTAGCACTATATAAAGGGGTTCAAGAAAGGTAATGAGACATGAAGAGAATTATTATATTTGGAGAGGTAGCTCAATAGGAGGATGCCCCCTCGAAGAGGCAAGTGAACAGGAGAGGATCCATTCCAGAATAGGATCCATTGTATGGTGTTTCCCTACCTCAAGGGTTTGATAGTAATAAAGGAGATTTTGCATATTGTTCTTGTATATCTATTGTGGTTCTTTTGTATTCAATCTTTGGTTCTTAACAAAACCAACACAACCAACAATGATTTCACATAGTCAACATGTGGGTTCTCTATCACAAGATGACAACGCCTTTGTTACACACATCTAAACAAACTAATGCCCAACACACCAGCATAAGCGGTTCCAATGCACAGTCATCTCAACACAAACACATATGAAAAGTCAAACCAACACTTCACTCCAACAATTACTTTCCTACATTATGCTAATCCTACATATGTACACATGATCAACTATCAAGCCTCTCACATATTCTTGGCCCTCCTGTATGGGAGTTAAGCTAGAATATGCTCTGATACCAAATTGAAATCAAGATGCACACAAAATCTTATTCGTATTACTTACCTTTATGCACAATTATAACACAATTATATAGTTGGATTCAAATCCAACTTATTATAAACATAGAGAGAGGGGTAGGGAGAATGTGACATCCCCAAAAATAAAGTATTTTTGAAATTCAAAATTTATTAGAAAGTTATTTTGTTTTTAGTAAATCTGAATATGGAAAATTTTTGCCATTTATGACAATTCCGAATTTCGAATTTGATAAATTGTAATTAATTGTTATGGTTGTTGGGCATAGACATGATTTGACCCAACTAAATATTTGACTATCACACTTGTATGTAAACAGAATATTGTTTAATTATTGCAGGAGGAAAAATGGAACAACCATGTTAAATTTAGCTGACCATGACTCCATGAGTGGGGAACATGTTGGAACTACCTCTGGCATGACTGCTACAAGTGAAAAATCAAGGATTTTTCCATTGGCCGCCCCTAGAAATCAGGTATTTAGAAAGATGCGAAAATCCCCAAGGGATGGAAAAAGACCTAGGCAAAGAGAATTGTGGAATATATAGCATATGTGAGGAGGCAGGACGTTGCCTAGTATGTCAGAGGGAAGAATTACTAGGTACTTGCTGTTATGAACACTGAACATTAAGTGTGAGGCAAGGAGGAGACTACAAAGAGTGGAAGACATTGTTGAAGAGAAATTCCAAGTTTTCCCTCATGGACTCATGGTCAGGCTAGGGGGTGAATCGAACAAGTAATTGGTTGTCATGTTCTACAGTTGGGAGGAACGTGGTTGTTCCCTTTGTCTTCCCGTAAACTAGTTTAGATATGTTAATCTTCTCCTTTTTGTTCTGAATGATTTTGTGTATCAATTATAATGTATCTGTTTGTACTAAGTTGAGATAACTTCCATAGATGATATCTGTTCATTGTATGAATTTTTATAATCAAGAAATAAATTCTGGGATGGCTCCTTCTGAATTAAAAATACAGAACAGAGTTATCCATGTGCAAGTGAATTTGAAAGTATAGATTTGTCTATAGGCTAATGTTATATTTTTGTAGTCAAAATATTAGACAGATCTATCTATGAGTATTTGGATTGAGTAGGTCTGTACATATATTCATGTAGACTCATATAAGAAATAATTGAAATGAAGAGTCTGGAACTCCTCATATCTTACTACAGTAATATAAGTAAGTCATTGTTCTGTTATAAGATAATGCAGAAGTAAAATTTGAAGATAATTATTCCAGAGTATAAATCCCATGCTGACAGAGCTTCAATTCTGTATGTTCTCCATACGCACAAAATTAAAAGGACTCAACTGAAGAAATACACATTGTATGAAGTAATTGATAAATTTATTAAACTATGAGTATACATCTGAAACTGCCATGAACAGTATAGAATAAGAAATTACAACCATACAGTTATGTGTATACAACACGCAATTTAAAACTCCTACCACCCCTTTAGCCTAAACAACGAAGAATTTATAGGTATGTATATATTATTCTGGAAGTAAAACATAGAGTCAGAACTTTACTCAGACCATTATATCCAATATAAATAATTGCAATTGCAGATTTAAAACACACCGGTAATAATTATAAGGAATGTAGAAATGAGATAAAATGATTTAGTATTAAATATCTAGCATAAGTCGATCCAACGTCTAGCATTTGAAACAGGGCCTGTCTTCAAGATGATAACCCTAGTAATTAAAATTTAGGGCATAATGAGACCCGAGCAGTAATCGGTTAACAAATATTTCATTACTCTAACGAACAAGACAATCTTGTAGAAGAAAATTTCTGCAAAAGTTATACTGTAACAACTAGGACCAAATCCCAAGTTACTTTTGGGAAAAAAATTTCCCCATTTTCTAAACCTGATAGGAGTCCTAGGAAATCGAATTTGAATGACCTCTTTTAAATTTGGCAACCGTGATTGTTTGAAACTCCAGAAGGGTTCAGAAGGGAACTCAAATACCTTTTTCGCCAAGTATGGGGATGAACATCCGAGAGCATTGCATAGATGAAAAAGCCTAGAAATTCACCTTACGAGGATTAGAAAATCATACTTAAGGAAAAATTGAAGAAACAAAAACATAATGATAATTGTTTACTTTTAACACATCATGTAAGGACTTTACTTAACTTCCAACGCTGGCTCGCATGACCTTTCCTTTTTGATTTTCGGATGGACAGTCGCTTAGGGCCGAGGATAGATGGGCAATAACTCACTGATGGGTACCCTTGCATCAAAAAGGGCCCATAATTAGTGTTACGTATCAATTCAAGAGAAAAAAGAAAAGAACTAAAGAAATACAAGGAAAAACTTTAGACAACAGTCATAATTAATGAATAGTGAGAGCAACTATACTAAGTCCCTTCATATAGAGACGGTGTATATTAATGGAGTGTTTTAAACCTTAAGAATTTCTTTGATACTAGAAGCATATCTAACTATCGAGCTTAGATTACCTTTTAAAAAAGAAACGAACAAACATGTTGTGCCTATACATCATAAAAATTATTTCTTTCCACAGGGTACAAGAGCTACTTGTTAGTTGAGTTATAGACCCACCAGTAACATTTTATAGGGGATATACTATTAATTCAACGATTGATACAAAAATCCCTAGCCACTGGTTTCGACTCGTAGGAATGGCAAAGGGGTCAAATAGTATTTGAGAAATGTCAAGGGTGCTTTACTGGTATCGAAGAGTTATCTTGGCTTGCTAGAATCACAAAAGCCTTTGGTTCAACATTGAACAACCGGTTGAGACCATGACAAAGATGAGGGGAATTATACGACGCATTGTACATTTCGAGAAGGGGTTCTTCCATGAGACTCCACCCTTCCTAGGATAAACAAGATATCATTTACTAAAAACCCTATGAGGGATGGCATATACAGTAAAACAACAAAGAATGCAGTGATTGTAACTAAAGGAAAAATAAACCAGAGACATCAAGAAATGCATAACCATTCCATTATTCAAGCTATAGACTATTGAGTAACCTTCACATCGAATGACCCAGTAACCAGAATGATTTTGTAATATAGAGAGTTCCAAAGAGCCACTAACCAGAAGCTCTTACCTTATTATGTGGAGTCCTAATGGCAGAGGTCCATCCAATACATTTGATTCCAGAACAAGTCCACGACTTCAGCATTGGGTAGTTACAGAGAGAATTGGATGACTCAATATTGGTTACAGGGAGCACACAGAGCCGATTTAAAAAAAAAAGGCTAATGAAAATGGTAGTTCTAGAGCCCATCTACTAGTATATAGATGTTTAATGGTGGTCTGTAAGTCAGTACTGCAGCTAGGGAAAGGTGGTGAGATTTCAGAGGGACACTTTAAACTCATGATAATCCCGAGAGGTTGTTTCCAATACATCGTGAATGATCTGGCAAAAGCGTCATTACACCTCCTGTACCGTATCCAAGGTTAGTCCCGCCTAAATCCACAAAAATGTAATTGGTAGACAGTCCAGTCTTCTGGTTCTAAGTTTGGTTAGGGCTCATTATTCTAATAGGATGTTAGTTGTCCCTAAAGGGGTGAGGCAAGAACTGGATTCGTAACTACCGTCTCCACGCCTGGAATTCATGCGTTCTAAGTCTATGTTGATGGAAAGGAGCACATTAAATTCACTTCCACCCTTACAAGAAGAAAACGTATTTGCCACTCCAAAATTTATGAAGGTTCATTCTTAGTACTCCTCTGACGGTAGGCCTTGTTGGCACAATACCTTTGGCATTGGATT
>JASDQU010504400.1:25547-59449 GCA_032191745.1 Picea mariana | reverse complement strand
TGAATATATTGTGGCACATTGGTATTTTGACTTTAGACATTTATATGTAAGTCGTTGCATAGACACTTTGGTATGTATATATGTATAAGCTGACCAGGGTAGGAGTGTAGCCTATGCGATTAGGATAATAAAACACTGTTAGGATTACAAGGAGTCAAGATTTCGAAGAGGAGGTAAAGTTTATAATTTCACTTATAAAATAGATTTGGTAAGTTTTAATGTGGAAGAAGAAGTGCTTAATCTCCTTGTAGCAAGATTTGAGTTAGAGATGCCTTTGAATTTAGAACCTATGACTACAAAGAAAAGAATAAATAAATTTTTTTTTCTTCGGTAATTAGAGGTACATTACAGAGAATCTCTCAACCCAAACCAATTCTTTTGTAAACATTATTCCAACAAACATATGCCATAACCTCTTATCATAATATAATATCATAAATTTTATATTTTTCATTTTATTATAATTTAGAAAATATTATGATTTATCTTAGTTGCACTAGAACTACTCCCAACATTTCCAACATCTCTAAAACTAATTCTCGAAGTTCTGGGAGTGTCCCCAATTGGCTGAGAACTCTTTTGGCTCTTTTGGGAACTTGAGATCTTTTTGGGAACTTTAACATCAAGGAAATGGGAGCTTGAGAAAGAGTTTCCTAAATGAAGAGCTTTAAATTAGAATTATATTAAATTAAAATGTAAATATATTTATTCCATTATTACAAATACATAATTTCTTACAAATATTTTCATGATATTTATTCAAAATATCACTATAAAACTAAGACTAAACTACAGTTAAATATTATTTAAAAAATTAGTTAATTAAAAAAACTTAATAATACTCACTTTATGGTTGTGGATATGAAAAACTTTTAATGCAGGTATGTTTTTCTTCAAGCCCAAACTAAACATGAAAGTCTAAAAAATCAATACCCTATCCACTGAAGGCATTTGCAAGCATTTGCTCCACTCTATAGTTGATATCAACCAACCTTATCATTGACTTTTATTGTATTTTCCTATTAGAAGAGTAGTACTATTTTTTTTTCAATCTTCAAATTTACAAAGATGTTTAAAGTTTATTTATGTAAAGTTTAATTTTAAAAAGATGTTAAAATTGTATATATGTATTTTCAAATTTTTTTCTCATTTTCTAATGGAATATTTATGGATACTAAAGTTTTAGTTTTGCAATAGGATAAACATTCTTCTCAATCAATTTTATTGAAATACGATTTAAAATGTATCAATATCTCTATACATTGAAATCAAAAATATCATCTTAATCTAAAATATTTTTTATATGTTTTTAATATATATTATTACGCTCCCAACTTCACCTTTCCTATCAATTTGAGGAAACTTCTACTAATCCTCGTATCCAAGTTTTCAACGTTTCAAAAACTCATACAACATAGTGATTTATGTTTTACTTTATTATATTAATTTAATAAAAAAAAAAATGTATATAATTTATTTTTAATTATTTAAAATATAATTTAATTAACTTTTATAATTATTTATTTTTAATATATCTAATTATAATTCCAAAATGAATTCCAATGAATTTAGTTAGTCAGAAACAATGGGTGAAGGTACTGGAGCGCGCTCTCTCTTGCTCGGTGGTAATTAGATTTGTTGCTAGCTTTGCATTCATGCCTATTTTTTATCTCATTGTGTTAATTTTTCTCTCTTGCTTTGTGGTAATTGGATCTCTTGCTAGCTTTGCATTCATAACTATTTATTTTTTTAATTTAATGAAAATAAATAAATATATTAATTAATATAATTTATTTTTAATTATATAAAATTAAATTAAATTAAATTTTATATTTTATGATTTATATTTTTTTAATATAATTAATTATAAAAATAATATTATTAAAAATGTTTAATTAAATTTATTTATTTTATTAATTATTAACCATATATTTAATATTAATTTTTAAAATGTAAATTAAATAATTCTAATATTTTTATTTCCCTATTTATTTATAGTTTCTCAAACATGAATATTTTTAAACAACATAAAAATTGTATAGTATCATTTAAATAAAAAATATATATTAATAACTTTTTAATATAAATTTATATATAGTCACACTCAATTTGATGTTTCAGAAGTCTTTGTATCTAAATTTGTTCAGTGTGTGTCGTTTTCAGTGGCCTATGTTGTTTTTTAATGTGGTTTTGATACTTATTATTATCAAAACTTTCACACTAATATAACATTATTTTATTATCCTTGTTCTTTTCCATCAAACCTGTGTGTTTTCTCTCAGCTTCCTCAGGGATTAGTGGTCCCCCTGAGACTACACTCAGAGATCAAATAGACAATTTCGGGTGTAGCCTGTAGGTGTCAATTGCCTGGTTTCCCTCCTCTTTCTTCTTGCTATTTCAGGCAAGCCACCAAGGCACATGTCTAACGTGATCATTTTGGGATTCTATTTTTGGTATTCTATTCCAAAATTGAACATGATTCGGAATTAAACAAGGTTTTTTTTTCACCTGGTTTAAGGTTTAGGTTTATTGGCAATAGAGAGTATTATTATGTCATTGTTATTAGTCCCTGTAGTAGGCATAAAGAGACTATAGCGATCGATAATTCGTTGAATTCATATTAGTTTGTTCTTTGACCATAAATATTCGCATATTATCTATTGTTGGAACCAGGGAACTGAAAACATCGATTTTTATATAATAAAAGGTACCATATTTGTCATGATCTGATTGGACAACGGAATGGAGGTCTTATTGTCAGCTTCGCTATTCCTAATGTTATATATGTTGGCATATCCAAAGTATTTGATCGTATATGGTCTTTTTGAATCATATATTTTCTTATGCATTGTTCGAAGGTGGATTAATGCTAGCATTAGTTCAAATGTTTGGTTTAGTATTTTCTACAAGGTAAATTTATGGCAATGTTTGATATGCTGGCATATCCAAAGTTTGACCTTCGAATACATTTTGTACTGTTCGAACTATTGTTACATAAATTATAATAATTTTTTTGGATACATCAGAGGTCTGCCACATTGCATTTTTTTTTTGAAATGTTTATAAAGCATTTCTAACACACTTAAATGTTTATCTAACAGGCTTGGCAGTGTTGAATGTTTACTTAGCAGGCTTGTTACAATACATTTTTTCCATTTTATTTATTTATATGCTTCAGCGCCATTGCTGGTTCACTGGTCCATGCTTGTTTTTTGCATCTCCACTGATTTCTTAATTGCATGTTGTTGTTGTTATTGTTTGGTTGTTCATGTTGTTGCAGTTTGCATATTTGGGGTTCTGCAAGCATGATTGGAACTGCATCATTCCTGGTGGGCAGATTGTTTCTTTCTTGTTTGTTCGTTGTGTGTTGTTTATTATTGTTTGATTCGACTTTCCAGGGTTCGAGTCCTGCGGCTGCAGTTGGCCCTTCTGGTGCTTCTTAATTGGGTTGTTATTTGTTTCTTATTGTTGTTTGCATACGTTTTGGGTTCTGCAATTGTGATTGGAACTGCGTCATTCCTGGTGGGCTTGTTGTTGCTTGTTTGTTTGTTCGTTGTGTGTTTTTTATTGTTGTTTGATTCGACTTTGCAGTGTTCGGGTCCTACGACTGCAACTAGGCCTTTCGGTGCTTCTTAACTAGGTTGTTATTTAGTGTTTGTTCTTGTTTGTGTGGGGTTTGCAATGTTGGGATGTTGCATCCGCAATTGGATCTCTTGTTACATTCTTCTGTAGTTTACTCTCCATAAAATACTATTAAGATAAAATAACATACAAAAAAAATTGCATTCAATGTAAATTGCATCTCTTACACATTGAAGCAGAGTTGTCGGCCTCAAACTATATTTCATAGCTGGCGATGTTTTTTCCATGGTTTATGTCTTACTATAGTTTCATAGTTATGAGAGAAAGTTTTGTTGTGTGAATGATATAGTTGTTCTCTCCTTTTTTTTCCCTCTTCTAAACTATGTTTCTAGTTCTATAGCTTCTCATGTTTCGTTAGTCATCCGATCAACCTCCGCTTAGTTGGATACTTAACCAGTTTTATGGATGCAGCTTCATGGATAGGTCTTATCGAGCTATGGCAGCTCGTGTTTGGTGTATACATCTTGCACCTAGTACTTTCGTGCTCTAGAATTCGACTCCACACTCCTCGAAGTCCCAACCATGCCTCTGCCTATGATGAGTTTATCTATCCTACTTACCTTTCCATACTTAGTTGATTTTTCAAAGTATGGTGGGTTGATGCATTTCTGGGTTCAAAAAATTGAAAAGCATTTGTCGCTCATGTCCATCCCCGCTACCTTCCACCCTTACCAATAGACATTAATTATGCTTTGAAAATTCAAAATCGGCCAGACAGGTTCGAAAATATTGGCTTGAATAAGCGAAAAGCTTAGGGATATCTCCCATTAAAATGAACAAACAGGTGAATATTATGGGATGTGGTAATTTCTTTTGCCTTCATTTTGAATTTGCAAAAATAAAAATAATTTTTTTTTTGGCTCTTTTGGTTTTCTTAAAGGCTTTGGCATAGTGCATGAACATGTCACCCACAGAGGCCTTCACGTGATGTCCCTCTTTAATATTGTGCATAATTTAGATGTCAAATTTGAGAATCTGATCGGATATGAGAATGTTAATACGTGCTATTAGTCAGTATTCAATGTACATATTCGAAAATATTGGCATTAATAAGTGAAAATATCGAGAACATATGTCTTTAAAATGAATTAACACAAAATCTATAGAAGATCAACTAGCGTTGCTTTTAAATACTTCTTGTCATTTCTCTCTATAATCAAAGAGTTGTACTTTAGCATGCCTTCGTTCTAATGGTCCTTTTCATGGACATGTAATACAACTTAAAGATGTGATTGAGGCCCAGATGAAAGAGGAGAGACTGGTTTTATGTGACGTGAGCTTTGAATAAATAAATAAAACTATGTTATCTAATAGAAACTCAAAGAGGAGGAAAAAAAAAGAACAAGTATATTCTGGTTGGTGTTCTCCCTGTATTTGATGCTTTGGTTGGTTGAAAAGGATGCCTGGATATTTGTTTGTTGAACCTTTTTATTTTCTCACTGGAAGTTGTAATGGATTTTCATGTCACGTGCAAAATACTTCTTCGTTGAAGTATATAGTTTCTTCCAACAACAAAGGTTTGGCAAGTGTATCAATTTCTGTAGATCGCACAAGAATTTCTCTTCCTTTGGGGTGTCGCACTTACCATGGCTTGCAAAATGGTTTTTGATGTTCGTAAACGATGTGAAATATTACTCCATTTGTGAATGTAACCAAAGGTGGGTAACAAAAACTATATGGGTGGATAAAACGACATATTATGAGTACAAAAGTTTTATTTCAAAGTTTACTGAACTACTTATGGGTGTGGTAACTAAATTGAAATAAATCCATGTTCTTTTTCAAAGTTTGTTCGGTTTCCTATGGATGTAGTTGCACAATCCACATATTTGACGTCACCTCTTAACATTCTAGACCTTTCTGTGGGCTACCATATTTTCCACTGCTATGAGGAAATATATATTTTGATGCGATCTGTAACATTTGAGACACTTTCCAGATCTGTGCTGATGCGTTCTGCAACATTTGATACAGTTTCCACACTTGTGCTTCCCGAAGAAGCCACGTACTTCAACAGAATAACATTTTGTAGCTAGTTTGCACGTTCCTTCCAATTTACTATAATAAAAAAAAGAAGTTCAATATGCAAATCTTCAGGTAGGATTTTCAACCAAATAGATGATCAAATATAGGGGGAATAGCAGTTAGAACATACTTGAATTTTTTTCCCATCCCATAGCTAATGTCACATAAAACGACTCCCTAGACTTTGAATTTGGCCTAGATCGCATTTCTAAGTTGTCTTGGATGTCAATGGTTAGGAACATTGCAAGGAAAGCACCTTAAACCCCAAGTTTTAAAACAACGGAGGGAAATTAATACTTGACAAACAATGGAATGTTGAATAACCAACCATTGGAAGAAGGCTATATCTAGAAGAGACAAGATATTCAAAAAACTGGGATAGATCTAGTTGGCAGCACCAATTAAGTCCAAGACCTGAAATTGATATTCAACTTGTTTTTTATGAATATTTTCAATGTACATATTTTTTCTGGTTGATGGCATGCCAAATCGAAATCATTGTGGCAAATAATCTCAGGTGTATTTTGTAACCCATATTATTTGAATATAGAATATTTGCGGGTTTTTTTGTTTAAGTGTTTTCCAATCTCTGGTATTGCTTTTCATTTTATTTTGTACCTTTTTTCCCTGTGTGTCGTTAAACATGGATGACAAGCTTGTATTTCTGCTCATCACTACTTCAATTTAAATAAAAGGATACTCTGGTCGTTGTTTACATTTCACATTGAAAAATAATTTGTCATAGGCCATACTTGTGTGGCGTGGGTCCTATACCTAAAGAAAGAAATTGGAGCACCGGTCCTAATTTCATTCTTCGTGTCCTGCAAATAGAATGAATTAATGACTTACAACAAGGTTGCTCAAGTGTTCACACAATGTTCCTGCTCAATATCTTGCATATATTGCAGCTTATTCTACTAGAATAAATATGAAAACTTCCTCTTGGGAAAAACTTATCCAATTCTTTGGCCATCGGGTCCCGGGTTTGCGGTATTGAACAACCATGTTTCATGTTCAGTTGTATACATCTTGCAACCAAAGAGCTTCTGTGATCTTCAATTTATGCTTTAACTAGTGATAACTCACCAGGGGTTTGAAAAGCTTCACATTAATAAAGGAAGGGATGAAGCTACCTTAATTACTTAAATCACACCAATTTTTCATTACATTTAATATAATTTAGATATTAATGTTTTTGGAGAGTCGATGTTTTCTCATGTCATTGCAAGGAATACACGATGAATAGATGATAAGAAGTTTATCTCTTTGAAACCACAATGCAAATTCATGTTTCTTGTTGCGTTATATACATCTTGCAGTCAAAACTTTCATGGTTTCAAAGAAATTTGTGAACCCCAAGAGAATCCTTCAAATTGGGAGATCATTTGCATTTGAAACAAAAACAATCCATTGATATATATTACTATGGATACTATTCAAATAAATATCAAAAATTTCTCCAATAATACATATTAGTATGAATACTATTAAAATAAATATCAAACCTTTCTCTTGGGAAATACTTAGCCAATTATCTGGCCACCGGGCCGTGGGTTGGTGGTACCCAACACCTATCTCTCCTGTTTCATCATATACATATTGTAGCCAAAGAACTTCAGTGATCTACAATTTGTTATTTTACTAGTCAGAACCCACCAAGGGTTCGAAAATATTTCCATTAATAAACGAAAAAAAAGGATTTTCAACTGTCAAATACTTATCCCTTATCCCCTTTTCATTTTCCCCTCCATTATTGCTTTCTTGTTTTATACTTAGTCATATTTATATGATCAGCGGTTGCAGGGTTCACTGGCTGACATATATTCATCTCCATATCTATCTTCACATGACGAATCCAACCGGTCATTGTTCCTTTGCATACTTAGTCAATTGTATGGTCGTGGTTTCCGGGCTGGCACATACGAACTCACCTTCTCTTCTTCCCACCTGTTATTTCTTTTTGGATATATACTTAGTTGTATTTCTATGATATCGAATTCCAGGGTTGGTGGGCTGACATGTCTTCATCTCCATCTATATCCTCACATGACGAATTCAATCGACCGTTGTTCCTTTCCATACTTAGCCAATTTTATGTCCATTGTTGTCATATTGGCACTTACGAACTCGGTTGTTTATTGTTTCGTTATATACATATTGAACTCAAAACATCCGTGACCTACAATTCCACAATGGGTTCGTCATATACATTAACTTCGTTCAATTTATTTGTCATTTCCTTCCATCCCCACCAAGTTTGTGTCCTTCCTAATATACATTAACTATGCTCTTACTAGTGACAACTGGACACACTAGTATGAAAGAATTGGTGCCCGCTGCTCTGCTATATACAAATTGACAATTGGACTCCGATATCGTCCCCTCTTCCATGTTACACATGATGCATTGAAATGTTCTGAACTATACAATTTGGTCATCAAGGCCTTGCGTCCTTTGGATAAACCTTGTGACTATATTTTGGATCCTCGCATTGGTGGGTTGACGAAAACTCCAACTCCTAGTCATTGTTTCCTGTTCTTCCCATATCCATACTTCTTTCTAGTTATGCAACACCAAAGGTTCAATACTAGAATGAAATCATGAAAAAAGTGTAAAAAAATCGTCATTAATAAGCAAAAGTCGGGACAACCAACCATCCCTAGAGAACTTGTCCAGAAACATGCAAAGAGGATCTTGCTTAGCGAAAGAAAGTCACGGCTAGTGTTTCTGTGTTCCATACTTGCACACTTTTTCCATGGTGGGTTACCGGATTGACGGCCTCAAAATTGTGTTTCAAATTTTTTGCAAGTTGGAAAGACCGCTCGGAGTTCCGCAATATACAATTTGTGCACAGGAATGTATAAAAAATATTAATTCTCTTTCCCCCCACCCTCTATTATCCCTTTTTGTTTCTATATTTAGTCACAACTATATGATCACAGCCTCATGGATTCGCAAATTGACAACTCTTTATCTATATATTCACACCATGAACACGATCAACCGCGGTCCCTTTCGATACTTAGCCAATTGTGTAATCATCGGGTCCCAGATTTGTGATATCCAACACCTATGTCCCATGTTCCCCCATATACATCTTGCACCCAAAGAATTTTTGTGATCTGCAATTTATTCCTTTACTGGTGAGAACTCAGCAGGGGTTCCAAAGGATTTGCATTAATAAGCAAATAGCATATGTTCTTCTCTGAGATACTTAGTTATTTTTCTGTTGTCTTCTTCCCATGTATTATCTCTTTCTATTTATATACTTAGTTTCCTTTCTATGATTGTGGGTTCCAACGTTGGTGTGTTGACATATCTTCATCTCGATCGATATCCTCACATGAGGAATTCAACCGACCATTGTTCCTTTTCATACTTAGTCAATTTTATGCCCGCGTTTGTCAGGTTGGTGCTTTCGAACTCTGTTGCTTCTTGTTCTGTGATATACATTTTCCACTCAAAATTTTCATGATCTATAATTCCACCATGTACTCCATCCTTTTTCCCTTTTTTTCTTCCCATGTATTATGGGACTATACAGTATGGACACAAGATTTTATAGAGCATGTATGGAGTCTGCATTCCATACATAGCCACTTTTTGGATCATGGGTTCTCGGGCAGGCAAGTTAAAAATTGTCCTCCATTGTTCTGTGGCCTACAAATAGCACCCAGAATTCCATGATATACAAATTGAATGAAGAATTCCCAGAATTTCGCATTCCATATGAATTCGACCGACCATTGGTCCTTTTCATACTTAGTCAATTTTATGCCCACAGTTGTTGGGTTCACTCTTTTGAACTCTGTTGCTTCTTGTTCCATGATATACATTTTCCACTCAAGCTTTTCGTGATTTACAATTCCACGGCAGACTCCTTCATCCTTTTTCCCTTTTTTCTTCCTGTGTATTATGGGACTATAGAGTATGGACATGATATTTTATAGAGCATGTACGGACTCTGCATTCCATACGTAGCCAGTTTTTGGATCGCGGGTTCTCGGGCAGACAGGATCAAAATTGGCCCTCAGTTGTTCTGTTCCCTGTAAATAGCACCCAGAATTATGCGATATACAAATTGACAAGCATACTTGCGCGTTGGCTGGCTCAACATTGCACTTATTTTCAATACTAAACTAGCTCTTACAAGTGACAACTGGAGACACTGGTACGAAACAGTTGACATCACACCCTCCTCAATATATAAATTGACTACCAGCTTCTGACATTGTCCACTCTTCGTGTCACAGATAATGCATTCAAATGTTCCGATTGATACAATTTGAACGGTGGGGCCTTGCGTCTTCTGGAGAGACCTTGTCAGCTTATTTTGGATCCTCTTGTTGCCGGGTTCACGAAATGTCTAATTCTTGGATATTGTTTCGGGTTGGCCCTTTCAAATTCTACTATTTCTTCTTCCATAATATACATCTTGCACTCGAAATTTTCGTTCTCTACAATTCCATTGCACACTCCGCCCTTTTTCCTTTTTCTTCTTCCCATGTGTTATCGCCTTCTGGTTATATACTTAGTCTCCTTTCTATGATTTCGGGTACTAGGGTTGTCAGGCTGACATATCTTCATTTCCATCTATATACTCACATGACAAATCCGATCAACCGCTGTTCCTTTCTATACTTAGCCAATTTGATGGCCTCTCTTGCCGGGTTGGCGCTTTCGAACTCTATTGCTTCTTGTTCCGTGATATAAATCTTGAACTCAAAACTTTTGTCATCTACAATTCCACCACAGATTCCTCGAACTCACAAGATTCATTCTACCATGGTTCAAAAATGTTTCAAAGTATCTTTCGCTGCCTTCCATCCCCACTAACTTCCTGTCATTCCTAATACACATTGGTTGTGCTCTTACTAGTGAGAACTCAACACAATGGTATGAAACAGTTGGCATTTGGCCCTCTGCAATATACAAATTGACTACTAGGTTCACATCTTGTACTCAAAATTTTCGTGATCTACAATTCCACCGTGGACTCCTTTGTCCTTTTTCCCTTTTCTTCTTCCTGTGTATTATGAATTTCTAGTTATATACTTAGTCTCTTTTCTATGATCGTGGGTTCCAACATTGGCAAGATTCCATATCTTTATCTCGATCTATATAATCACATGACAAATCCAACTGACTATTGTTGCTTTCCATACTTATCCAATTATATGGCCATAGTTTCAAACTCTACTACTTCTTGTTCCATGATGTACATCTTGCACTCAAAACTTCCATGATCTACAATTCCATCGGGAATCCTCGAACTCACAATCTTCATGCTACCATGGTTCATAAATGTTTCAAAGTATCTGTCACTACCTTCCATCCCCACTAACTTCTTGTCCTTCCTAATATACATTGATTATGATCTTACTAGTGACAATTACACACACCGATATGAAAAATTTCGCATCTGCCCCCTCTGCAATATACAAATTGACTACCAGGTTCCGACATCATCCCCTCTTCCATGTTACAGATTATGCATTGAAATGTTCTGAACGATACAATTTGACCATCGGGACCTCACGTCTTATGGGGAGACCTTGTCAGCCTATTTTAAATCCTCGTGTTGATGGGTTCACGAAATCTCCAATTCTTAGTCACTGTTTTGGGTTGGCGCATTCAAACTCTGCTGCTTCTTGTTCCGTGCTATACATATTTCACTCAAAATTTCTGTGATTTACAATTCCATCGCGGACTCCTTAAGTCCTTTTTCCCTTCTCTTCTTCCCATGTATTATCGCTTTGTGGTTATATACTTAGTCACTTTTCTATGATGGTGGGTTCCAGCATTGGCAAGATGATATATCTTCGTCTTCATCTCCATCTATATCCTCATATGATGAATCCGACCGACCGTTGTTCCTTTCCATACTTAGCCAATTTTATGGTCATGCTTGTCGGGTTGGCGCTTTGGAACTCTGCTGCTTCTTGTTCCATGATATACATATTGCACCCAAAATTTCCATGATTTACAATTCCACCTTGGGTTCCAGCATTGGTGGGATGACATATCTTCATCTCCATCTATATCCTCACATGACGAATCTGACCGATCATTGTTCCTTTCCATACTTAGCCAACTTTATGGCCGCAGTTGCCACGTTTATGCTTTCCAACTCTGTTGATTCTTGTTCTGTGCTATACATCATGCACTCAAAACTTTTGTCATCTAAAATTCCATCGCAGACTCCTCAAACTCGCAAGCTTCACTCTACCACACCTCTCAAATTTTCTGTCGCTGCCTTCCATCACCACTAACTTCCTGTCCTTTCTGATATACATTAATTATGCTCTTACTAGTGATATACAAATTTCCCTCTGGATTGTCCTACCATACTGTCTTTGGTGTTACGCGTATTGCACTCAAAAACTTCCGAGACATACAATTTGACCCTCGCGCCCTCACCTCCAATTATTGTACCTTATAACCTTATTTTGAAGTTCTTATTCCCATACCTATGACCTTCGTACTTTCTTAGTATGCAATTAGAAACCTTTCATGATAACAGTTGACCATGCAGGAACTGTCAACATTGTTATTAATGAGCGAAACTCTCGAGGATATCTCCCATTATTACGCATTAAACCAAGATCTGTGAAGAGTTATTTTTTCCCTTCTAATTGTTCATCTCAAACACGCGTCATCATGTTGGACTTCTCAAGAAATATACAAGGCTTAATCACTCATTGTCGTATCCTCCATGTTCACATTTATTTGTATGTAATTACTAGTGTTTAATGATAACAACACATCATGCAACAATCGCCCAAATTGTCATTAATGAATGAAAGTCTCAAGGATATCTCCCATTCAAATGCATTGGACCAAGATTTGCATACGGTTATATTATCCCTTCCAACTTTTCATTTCATTCATCATCTCGAGAAAACAAATGTTCTTGTAGACTTATGGTAGTAGCTTGACAATAGTTTTGTGGAGATACAACAAATATCTTCGAACATCAAGACCAGAGCTTCCAGTGGTCCAAGGCACACTTTTACTATTCATCACATTCTGCCTAGAAGGAAGTGAATTGGAACTCTGGAATTGCTCGTGTAGGCTGCGTCCCTAAGTTTTTTGACTGTAAGGAGGTGGTCTCTTGGTGCACCAAAAAATTATATTCCAAGCCAAATAATTATTCAACTACGCGACCACTCTCCTGTTTGTTTGTTACCTCAGGTCTTCCGCAAGATGTTAAAATTGTCGGAGCCAACATTAACGTTTAGAGGACAAAAATGCAAGAACTTCCTAGAAAAACATGATAACAACTTGGACATCTTGGCTGAGTTCCTCAAAGACTCGACAACAGTTCCTCAATATATCACAAAGTTGCAGGTAAGTTCCTTTAGAAATCCATTCCGAGAAATTGCTTGGTTGTTTACAAGAATAACGAGACAGGCATCCATGACAAGCATTTCCCATATAATTATTTATATTTTGTACTTCAGAGTCAAGGAAAATTTCATTTTCAATTGGGGGAAGCTAATTTCCATTGAGATATGTTCCCAGTTGTCACGATTCAAAGAATCAAATAAATTTTATATGTCATCCTACTTGATTTTCGCAATAGTGCATTGTCGTCAGTTTCCAAAACTTTCTCTTTCAAATAAAATAAACTATGGATTCGACCGATTAACATTCTGGTACTAGGACCTCTCAAGGCACAAGGCCTCCCATTGTTTTTATGATGTTTTTAATGGCTTTGTCTCATTTTTCAAAGATTTGTTGTTAGGGAAGGATGCTCCCTGGTTGTCTGCCCAGGAAACCGAGTTTTTGAACAGGAAGGGCACACTTGAACAAAAGGAAAATCACAATGTACCCATGTTCTTTGGCTCTAAGGAAAATCCTGCTTTCCTTCCATGCCACATCAGGAACAAGATGTTTGTTGCAGAAATATCAAGGCAATACAACCACTGGTTGCATTTTGTCCATGACAAGAAAAAACAACAGTTCATTCCTCTGACCTGGAAAGTCAGAGACTTACTGTGCAAAAAAATCAACAAGATTGATGAATATGTCATCCATTTCAAGAAATTGAACCTAACATATGCTAAAAGGATAAAAGAGTTCGACCCTAATGGGATTTTTTGAGAACATTTACTGGCATTTGGCTTTAACAACTCTTTTATCCATAGGCGCCAGACCGAAGACAGGGACAGTGACGACAACAATGTTTCTTATAGAAATTGCAATGCAGAGACATTGCAAAGTGTGACTGAATTGTACGGGCAACAGGGAAAAGTATCTAGTGTGAAGAGTGCCTAGTCCCTCGCCAGCACTCCCAAGAGCATGACATCATGGAGCATTGCTTCAACGGGCCACCCCAGTAAGAAAGAAACCCACAAATCTTCGAATGAAGGAGGAGATAAGAACCCTCCTCGCATAAAAATTGATAGTTCTCACAAAATTCCACCGACGAAGAAGAGAAAAAAACAATGTAGGGCAGGCAGACGAACCTGAAATTGAAAGTGAACAGGTGCAACTTGAAATTGAAATTGATCACATGCACAAAATTGGGTCATCTGCAGTGGAAATATCTAAGACCAAAATTTTTTACGAAGATGAATCCTTTGTATTCCAGATCATTATTTTTGACAACCAATCTAAAAGTATGGTCATTGAAAAGAGAGATGTAACAAACAAGAAAGACAAATCTCACACAGAGATTAACTTTAGGAAAATGTGGCCATCCCAGATCTCCCTATTTCACCAAGTAACCAGTGATGCTCTTCATGATTCCATTAGAGGAATTGAAGTGGAAAATGTCCGAGTGAAAGAACGCCTTAACGAATTTGAGTAGGCTTTCATTGCAACCCTATAATTTTTCATTCCTTTAGCAAAAAATGTGCCTACTACCACTGCAGCCAGGATGAAAGTATCCTCTACCCTCCTTGCATGCCCTAGATCCCTTGTAGAGAATAACATCAACAAAAGAATGCAACTAGTTACTAAAGCCTTGGAAACATTGCAAAATTTAGTTTCCTTCGGAAAGAAGGAAAATGATATTCTCAAACATTTGGAGGCGATTTTAAAAAATGATCAGCGTTTTTGTGAAGAGGTTTTCACCCTTTTTTCCAACCATGTTTTCAACACATCGGAACTGAAAAGAAGACAAGAGAAACTCCCCTCCCCAAAGCAGACCAAAAAATTAAAAGCATGCTGGAAAAAGAAAGTTAAGAACCTGGAGCTCATTGTCAAATCATGTAAACAAGCCACATCAGAAAAGGAAGATTTATTCACAAGCCTGATCCAAATAGACTTAGCCGGATGTACCAACGAGATTCAAGACCCAAAATTAATTCCCAAATCCTTGAAAATCACCAAAGAAGCCTTCCATGAACAACTTGATATTTTAAAGTCTTTCGAAAAGTTTTACGACATACTTGAACATCATGTAGATGAGCTCGAGCATTGGGTACTGGACTATGTGGCACACAATGAAGAAATTGAACATAGTCTACATAATATTTCAATGGATCTAAGGAAATTAGAAAATGACCTTTACGACATAGAAATCTGGGATGAAATCAACATGGATCCCATGAGAAACTACATTGAAGAATGGTTCCAAAAAACAATGGACAACCTCGTCGAGGAAGGGAAACAATCTGACAACACGACTCCACTAAACATCGACGACAACAACAAAAACACATCGACTTCATAGTAAGTCTATACTGGCATCTTGTTTTCTTTATCAATCCAGTTTAACTCTATAATGTCATCTTTTTTTCTTTACCAATCTAGTTATTACCTCTTTAAATAGAAAATTGTAACCAAAGACTCATAACTTCCAATTTCTTCTTTTCAAGTCTTCCACTCTACCATTGCACACTTCTTCTTTCGGCATTCCTAATTCTTGTACTTGTTTTTTTTTATGGTCTGTGGGAGCCCCAATCCCAGACTATATGAAAAACGCATTTAAATTTCCAGAAATATGTAACAAACATTATTAATTTTTGATAAATTTCAAAGAAAATTGATTCAAAATGCCTTTATTGTATGCTAAATTTTGGGTGTCCATGAACCTTTGTTGTTTGTTCCAAAGAAAACTAATTCAGGAATGCTACATTTTTTGTGTCCTATTGTATGCTAATTTTTTTTTCCCAGGAACCTTTGTTGATATAACACATGTTACTACTTTCAAAGAAAACTAATTCGGTAATGCCTTTGTTGCACAACATTCTTACTATTCTATTGTTTTAAAGAAAACTACTTTGAAAATGCTATTTTTTTTGTGTTTTTGTCCTCGAACCTATGTAACAAACGTTATTACTATTCTATTGTATGCTACATTTTTTTTGTCAAGGAACCTTTTAAATGTTGTTATAACATACGTTCTTACTAGAAACCTTATTATTATTGTACGCTAATTTTTTTTTGTCCAAGATCCTTTTAAATCCTTCCTGTACTATCAAGCTTAGATACTAGGAACCTTTGTTGATGTACCAGACATTAATACATTTTGATAAATTTCAAATTAAACTGATTCGGGAATACTAAATTTTGCATGGATACCACATTTACTTTAACTTCCTACCCACGTGCTTGTACTTGTACTCAGTCACATTTATTCCCAATCCAACCTGGCAGGGGCAAGGACTACTCTGCCATGCAACACTTGTTTATAATATTGAGCAAAGCAACTATAAAATATATGGAATAGTTTGTTTTATAGGGATAACCCATTACATACTCTTTTATTATAACTGTGCACATGATATATTGTAATCAAGTTCCTCTGGTCTTTGAAAAGGCAGTTTTGGATTACACTCTTGACCAATATTTATTCTCCTCCATAGATTTCCTCAAGTTCACTGTAAGTCACAGTTTCACTGCAAGTTTACCAATAAATCTTTAATAATCCCTAGAAGAGTTCGATAGTCCATTACAAATGCCTCCACGAATTTCAAGCAAGTGATTGGCTCTGCGTTCTTTGCAAAGCCAAGCAAGCGATGGCCTATTCTTTATGAAGGGAAGGCCAGTCAAGACCCGCCCGTAGGATCAGGACCAAAGGTCTCTTTCTGGAACATAAAACAAGAAATACCTAAAACTCATAGTATTTTTTTTGGAAAGAATCACTCGGTGTTGGGTTGGGAGGATAAGATAAGGAAGTACAACTCATCCTATTTCATGTGACCCGCATCACACAAGCACGGCATGACGAACACGCCTGACGTAGACATGAACACTTTTCTAGTCCAGGTCATAAGTTTTCTTGTAACATTAAAAATCATTTAACTATAAATATTATCTTTAATATAAAGAAAATTTTAAAAAATAAAAATTTAAATTAATATTAATATGAATATGAATATGAATATCAATTATATATTAAATATTAATGTTAATATTAATATAAATATTATATTATATTAATATTAACATTAATATAAATATTATATTATATTAGTATTACTATTATATTATATTAATATTAATATTAATATTAATATAACCCTTAATCTCTAACCCATATAATTCCTATCAACCCCGTACACCTATAAATCCTATCAATTCCTAATATTTATAAAAACTAATATGTATAACTCTTAAATTTTATCACTTATTATCCCTAACCTTTATAGAAGTCCTAAAACATACTTTCCTTAACACATATTCTTTCTAATCATTATATAAAGTCTAAGATTTATTTCCACTAACTCATTTAACCTTCCTATCTAATTATGATAAAATCTATAATCTATAACACTTAATATAACCACTACCTTATACAACAACTTGTAAACCATATCATGTCTAAACCCAAAAAAACTTACAACCTAACCACAATAACCCCTTACTCCTAACTTATGTCATTCTTAATCCATATAATATATTATATTTAATACATACAAGATATTATACAATACATATAAATATATAACTATAACATTTAAGCCTTTATATTCAAAATCCTAACCCTTATAACCATAACCATTATTCTTCGTAACCCTTTATCCTTAAACCTCATTACTTTTAATACCTAAACTTTATATCCATAATCATTATCCCTCGCAACCCTTTTATGTAACTAATAACACCTAAGTCATATAACTCCTATTAACTATATCCCCATATAACCCTCATGACCATGAATCCATAACCATATAACTTTTCACGTTAACCCTCAATTGCTAACACTCATAAACACATGTAATCTTCACCCTTTTTACATATGTCCCTTAACCTTTATAATCCTTTTTTACATAACATCACAACTCGTAACCCCTATTATCCCTCACACCTAAACCATAATCTCTAATCCATTTAAATTTTATCATGCCCAACCACCATAACCCTTAATATAAGCAATAATCATTGTAACCCCTAGTGCCTATAAGTTCTAAATCTTGTCACCCATTAAATCCTATCACTAACTCTTATGACCATCATAATCCATAACCTTTAATATAAATATTATAACGTCTAATTCTTGATAGGCCCTAATTCCTAGCCTATATAAACCTTAGCACCTAGCTATTATAAGCCTAATATAACCATAATTGATATAACCTTTATACCTTATAATTCATAACCACTAAGCCCTTACCCCCAACACTTATCATCCCTAATTTTTAACTCAATTAACACATATAACCTCTTTACTGTTAGAACACATATTTTTTAAACTCCATAAGCTCTCACCTATAACCCACAATACATGAACATCTAAACCCTAAACCATGTAATCATTATAACCCTTAAACTATATTACCTCCAATATGTATCCATTCCAATCCATAGATATGACTCTTATAACCCCTAATCTTTATAACTCATAACCATTAACACTTATAACCCTAACCCTTAATCCATAATGCCTAACCCCTTTAACATTGAGTGATATGACCCCATTCTCATAATTGTTATAACCCCTAACCTTTATAACCCTGAATCCATATATAACTAATAATCTTAAAACACTAATCACTTACATCTATAACTTATTATCCCAAACCACTCGACCATATAAACCATTACACTAATATCACCTAATAATTAACAACCATAATACCTATACATCCTAATAATTATACTCTCTATGTTCTTTAACTAATATCATCACTAACCATAACTCATGTAACCCATAAACCATTAACATCTATTATTTATAATCCTCAAAACCCGTAACACCTCACATTTATCTTCAATTTCTATAATTTTTATAATAAATCCCTATAACCTCTATATCCTAAAACCCCTAATACTTATCCCTTATTACCCCTAAATATTTATCCCTTATAACCTATAAATACTAGTATGTATAGCCATTAACCCTTAACAAATATATCCCTAATCCATAATTAGCACTTATAACTTCTTTCTCTAAAGTTAACCCTTGTTGCCCTTAGCTATTCTAAAACATAACACTTATAACTCATATCTGTCCCATACTTTGTATACTTAAATATAACCCCTATCCCCTACAACCCTTAACCCCTACAATGATTATCGCCCTTACCTCCACAACCCTTAAACACTGTGAGAAATATTACCAATAATGCATATAACCCTTACCACCTATAACTACTATCCCCTATAACCCCTAACACATAACTCCGATAACCCATAATACATTTAACTTTAAATCTTTATAACCCTTAATTTATGTAACCTCCATCACTTTATCCTATTTATTCTATGACTCTTCAAACCCATTTCCTGGTACCCCTATCCACTATGAACCTTATATTCTCTAAATACTATAGCATATATAACCCTTATACCCTTAATCCATGATACCTAAATTCCTTAACCCCAACCCCTGTAACACCTAGAAATATTACAAAGCCTAATTCATATAACCCCTAACTATTAGCTTATAAACATTAACCATGTAACTTGTAGATCTTAAACCTGAACACTAATAACCTCTTACACCTAACCTCTTGTACCAATAACCCCTAAAACATATAACTATCAACCCATGGAATTCTTAAACCGTATAAAGATTAAATCATGATATCATTATTCCTTATAAATATATGATCACCAACCCCTAAGTTCTATAACATCTATATCTCTTATCAGTTATGGCCACTAACCAAAAAATAATATAACTCCTCTCATCCCTAAAATTTAACATAATCTCCATCTTAAATAACCCATATAACCTATAACTCATAATTTTTACCCATTATGTCCCCATAATAGAGCCCTTAAATCTTGTAAATGTTAGAACCTGTAACCCTATAACCTCTAATATTCAACCAAAAATACATATAATAGATAATCTCTAAGCTCAATAACCCTTAAATTCTAACTCTTATAACAACTAACTCCAAATCCCTTTAACTTCCAACCCACAAATGAAAAAAAGTTTCTATAAAATTCAACCATAAACCATGTAACTAATAACCCTTAAACACCATTATCACTAACCATCACAATATCTATAATTTATGTAAGCTAGTTCATCCTATAGTGTATCACCCTTAAATATTGTGAATTTAAACTCTAATACAAATGATCCCATAACACATAAACTATATACTTACCTCTATAACATTACCTACTTAACCCTTATAACATGTAACCAATAAACCTTATAACCTACAATATAAACCTACAACCTTATAACTATAATGTACCCCAAATTTCCCAAATATTTTTTTTTTGTTAGGGGACATTAAAGTTCTTTGACTCTCCAACATTGATTGTAGAAATCTATCTCTCTTCTTGGAGGTAGTTCTGGTATTTCGTCCACAAATACATCTCTAAACCCATGTAGGACTGTAAAGTCCTCTAAACTGTTTTTGTTTTACTTCTCTAACAGATTAGTTACCTAAACAACAAAAACTTGACAACCTTTGTTCATGCATTTCTTAAACTGCATGACTAATATCTTCCTAACCGAAACTGTTTTTATGATCCCTTGTATCGTCCTAACTGTGTTTTTTTTGTCTCTGTAAATAAGTGACTTTTTGTAACAATTTAATATTACTTTATATTTCTCTAACCAGTCCATTCCAATGATTAAATTGTAAGATCCCAAAGGTAAAATGTTCAAATATAACTCTGTACTCTAACTGTCTATGCTGAGTTCACATTCAGGAATAAAATATGTTACCTTTCTCTTGGTCTCTGTTGCTAATTGTACTAACCAGGACTTAGCATTCTTTAATTTCTTGAGCTTTTTAAATTCAACTAAATGAGGAGTGACATAACTCAGACTAGATCCTAGGTCAATTAATATGGGAATGCAGTTATCATGAATTTTACTTTCGACCTCCACGATAGTGGATTGATGATCATCTTACCTGCCATACATGGTTGCATTAATTATGTGCATGCTTCTATCCATATATTCTAATGTCGAAGCTTCTTGCAGGCTATGGACTTAATTTCTTTCCATGGAAGTTAAGAGTGGACAATTTCTCATCAAGTGAGGTTCTCCACACTCCCTACACTTCAATGGTTCTCTAGGATTGTCCCCAACTTTTTTGACTCCGAGGTTAACTGGTATCCGTCCCCCTTGAGCACTATGGATGTTGGAATGATACTCCTTCTTTTGGAAACTTTTTGCCATCTTTTGGAAAGGGGTTGGTTGGAAGCATTTCTTTTGTTGATTCATTATGTCATGTTTCTTGTCCTTCCATGCCTTGGGAATTTCATACCTCTATTTGTACTGATCATATCACATCTGAACCTTTCTAAACACTTTATTTAAAGTCTTCGGATTTCCAAATTCTATTTTGTCTGTATAGGACTATGGTAGATAGCTCAAGAATCATTGTATCTTTACTTTGTCTTCCTTGATGTATGTTACAAATCTCAATAGTTCTTGAAATTTATTTATGAGATCATCCATGGTCATTTTTCTGAGTCTTAGCTCATAGAATTCCTTAGTCTTCTTTCGTAATAACTTTCTGACAAATATTGCTTCTTGAATTATTTCTTAAAATATGACTATTCCATTTGTTTATCTTTCAATCCCTTAGCCAATTTTAGGTCTTTCCACCAGATACTTGCTTTTCCCTTCAAGTTTTAAATGGCCATTCCGACTTTCATATTACTAGAGTAATTGTAAATATGGAAATATTTCTTTATATCTAGTAGCCATGCTTCAACCTCTTCACCCGTCCTTGATTCTCCATCAAAGGTGGACAATTTTGTTTTCTTAAATTCACCTTCCAGGTGATCTATTTGTTTACTTTTTCTTCTTGTAGTTCTTTTGTTTCCTTTCATGGGTGTGTCTTCGGAAGAACTATCCTCATTTTTTGTTTCATGACCAGAGTTTTTAGAGGACCTTTTGCTGACTTCTTCCTCCTTTTCATTGTCCTTTGGGATCCTCTTTGTTAATATATTGTGTAGCAGCATTTCATTTATTTCTAATTGGTCTTCTTGTGCCTTTTTCATCTTTTCGTTATCTACTTTAAGAACCTATAAATCCACGATGAGGTTATTCATTATTTCCAAAGCCTTGGTGGTTGAACTTCCTTGATTGTTATGCCCTAGTTCTTTAGGAAGTCCTTGATTTGGATTCTCTTCAGGTATGATTTCTTCTTCATTGTTTGTTGACATTATCACAACAAACCAACATTTTTTCTATTTGTAACAGTAAACATATTTGTTAGTTTTTCCTCAACAAAAATAAAAGAATTCAAAAAACAATTGGCCTTGCCCTGAGGTCCAAGTGTTGTAACCTTGAACTCTGATACCATATATAATGTACCCCAAATTTCCCAAATAATTTTTTTTTTGTTAGGGGACATTAAAGTTCCTTGACTCTTCAACATGATTGTGACACAAAAGATAATCCATTAAATATATCTTTATTCCTTTATTGTATACATAGAAGATTTATCGTCGTTATTTGATTAGAATCGTCCACTTATTTGTATTGAAGAAAATTGTGACCAGGACTGTCATAGCCCTTAGAATAACCACCATGTCTATTTAAAGACATTTTATCCATATTACATCATGAAATAGATTATCATTAATCATATATTGTCCACTTCTACATAACTTTCCTAGCTTTGATAAACAATATAGACTATAGAATATAGACTATCATATAGACTATCCCTAACAATATATATTGTTTATCATATAGACTATCATATGGATACTAAAACATTAAGTGGTTCGAAAATCATTTATGGTGGATGGCAAGTCGGGTCCTGCAGGCATTTACTCCTGGCCTGGTTCATTAATGGTGAAGTTTGTCCCGTACCTTCTAGGATGACACTTAGGTGAACACGCCCAATACATGCTCGCAATCTCTTCAACTTTGAATGGCAGAGGTAAGGGTGTTTACCAGCCATGTTTACTCCTCTAGTGAGGACCTTGAGGTAGAAAGTTGTTCTTCGTAGTTTCCCCTTTAGTCCTGTAACAAGAAATTTGCCTCTGCACTGTATGCTAAAATTTTCCTCTGTGTTGTATACTAAAATTTTCCTCTATGTTGTACATGGCCGACGACTTGGCAACCTCAGCCCTAGTGACCGGTGGAAGGAGGAACGCACATTCGGGTCCTCTATACTCAAGGTGAGTAACGTTCCGTCTCTTATGTTTTCCATGAGACGTATTCCGTAATGTCTTCTCTGTCTGGTGCGATGTAAAATAATTGAGAGGTTCAAAGTAGATGAACGAGAGCTTCAATCTACAAACTTATTTTCTTTGTTTGAGGGTTGGAAATGTATGACAATGCACCTCCATATGCGTTTTCCCCTCGAGGTTTCACGATTGGAGGGTTATTGTGTTTTCCCCTCGGTTGGTTGTTAGTCTTCTAGCCTATACTCATTATGGTCCTTTCCCAGTTGGACCATGGCACAAATCATTTTAAAAGTTAAACCTTGGTCTTTCTCATTTCACAGTTGTAACACTCTTATTCCTATACTCTGGAATTCGTCCAAAGATCCCGAGACTTTCTACGTTGATTGCTAATATTCTGACTTATTTGTTGTTAAAACTCCCTAGGAAATTTCATAATTTGCACTCTGTATATATATGTAGCAATATTAACCCTCTATGGGAATTCCATAATTTACATTCTAGTTAAATATATAACAATATTAACACTCTGTGGGAAATTTCATAATTTACATTCTGGGTAAATATATAACAATATTAACACTCTGTGGAAATTTCATAATATACATTCTGTGTAAATATAACAATATCAATAAGGTTTTATTCTTTTTGAAACGACAATTTGTTTGTATCCTCGGATTGAAAAAATATTTCCTCTGCCAAGAAGAATCATGGTTTAACCCGTGACCACCTCAGCAACACCCTTCATTTAATCTCTCATCTAAATACAATTATAGAATTAAATTGTTTATGAAAGGGTTTTCCTGAGTCGACCACTTTGTATTAATAGAGGACATAGTATCCTTGTTTATTAACTGCCATACCTAAGCATAGAAACCATATGACGCCTCATCTCCTAAATGTATGGGGAACGAAAACATAGGGTTCAAACTGTCTGCACAGTCAAGCTTTAACCTAAGTGTTGGGTTCTTACTGCAAATTTCTATGCACTCAACTTGCGTAATTTACCTTTCTGTAATGATATTTAATTTTAATAATCCATCTTTTGTGATTATACTCGGGTCGCATCTTGTGCACCTCTATGAATGCTTATAAATTTAATACTTCCCTTACTGTGATCATTACCCCCAAATCGGAAAATTCCAGTGTGTGATTTTGGGGAAATAAAAGATATTCTTTGTTTAAATGATGACTTTGCCACAGTCGACTCCTTTCGTTTATTTGGTCCTCTACATAGAGTTTGGAGAATTATTAATATGTGCTTCCTCTTTGGTTAATCTATGCATGGTCTATTTCGATGCTAATTATTTATTGTCGCTTTCTCTATTTTATAACTGAATTTCTATGCATGGATATATGAAATTAATGATGGGCCCTTTTCTGTTTTGCAGGGGTACCCATCAGTCGGTTTTTGGTCCACTCCTCCTCCGCCTGGATCGTGGACATATTTTTACACAAGGAACAAAAGACGATCTGGTTTCATCGAGACTCAAGATAAGTTTTTTCCTTGGATTATTCTTAATGTTTGATCTCCATAGAATTAAAATGCTAACACACTTTACTAAACCCCCATTTTACTTCCTTTGTGGGTTGCGCAAGTTGGTGTAATCGAATGAAGGAAACATCTTACTCAAAAGGTATTCGAGTTCCATGTTCTTGCGTGCATTAACTTCCTTTATATACATATTTTGTGTATAATTCCTTAGAGGTATGTTTACAATATAAGAGGTTGTGGAGTTTTGGTCTATGGTACTTCAACTGTAATATTTTGAAGAGTGATCGATTGAATACAATGGTTTATTTTGTAAGATACTTTGAATTAATCACTATATTTTTGTGGTAATAAAGATTGTATTCGAGTTGTTATTCTTTATATCTATTCTCTGCAGTGTTTGTACAGATTTGAATATATATATATATATATATATACCACCATCACATTTCAAATAAACGATATATTTAGTATCATTTAACTATGATAAGCCAAAGTAAAACATGATCATACAGTCCCTTAAGAATTTTTTTTACTTATATACACACATCCATCATATTCCTAACAAATAATAATCATAAACATAACAATGACAAGGAATGAAAGCCAAGATACATATCTGAAACCTGATGTTGGAATGCAAATGGAATCTCCATGTTCCACCCAACCACAGAACAAAACAACCAAGTTCACGTGTTCTGCTCACCCCTTAGCCTGACCATGAGTCCATAAGGGAAAACTGAATGATCCTCCTTAGCTATAGTCACCATCCACAGATCATAAATTCCTTTGACTCACACTAACAGTGCTCATAATAACAAATAGTTTATTTTTCCCAACATACTAAGCAACATCCTACCTCCTCCATATGTTGTTTTTATATCCATACTTGTGCCTAGGTCTTTCCTTACCTCCTTGGGGAAATTTGTAGCTTTACAAATCCTTGATTTTTAGGGTCTGATAGTGGTCAAATTCCACATCTTCCACTTGTAAAAATCAGCCTTGATGTAACTCAAACATTTTCCCCAGTCATGGAGTCACGGTCAACTATTTTTAACTTGGTTGTTCCACTTGTCTTCCAACATTTAATTTATTAAAAAAAATTCTTACACATGTGTCAAATAAGAGAGGACGGTTGGGCAAGTCAAATATTTTCCCAACAATCATCAAATAATTAATTACAACAATCAAAATTCCAAATTCAGATTTTCCATAAATGACAAATAATTTCCAAATCCGAATTTTCCAAAAATGAAAATTTATTTCAAAGTTCACTTAGAATTTAATATTCTAAAATTTTAGGATATTACAATAACACTTAACCCCTAAGAGATACAACCCTTATATTATGTAAGACTTATATCTTTTAATTCCCCTAAAGGTTATCCCTATAACTTGTAATAACTATTACCTTGGCCTTGTAACCTAAATCTATATAAGCACTAACCATTATAACCTAATCCCCTAGCACTTATAATTTCTAAATTTAAACCCTATAACCCCTTACCCCTATATATATTGACCCCTAATTGTTATAACCCTTATCACCCCCAACTCATGCCTTTTTGTAATCCATTATATAGAAACTAACCCATATAAACCCTTACCCTTTTAACCATTATCACCCTTAAACTCATTTACCCTATAACTATAGCTAATGTAACCCCTAATCCTTATAAACCCTATAAGTTTAAACCATATAACCCTTATAATAATTACCCTTTAACATTTACAATCAATATAAACCATAATCCCTATAAAATTGCAATCCTAAATCCCTATAACCTCTATATACCTTAGCCCTTATAAGTCATGAACAATAAACCTTATAATCACTATCCCTAACACATAATTTGCATGAACACTTACATGTATCCCATATATACCCACACCCATAAAACTCTTGATATAAGCCTTATGTCATATATCCCATGACTTTTATCAACCATACACTAGCACATATATTCTTTAATAAAAATATATTTAACAAGCATAACCCCTAATCCCTATAAAAATTATGTTTCCAAATGGCTATAAAAAATAACACTCTTGACCCTATATAACATGTAATTTAACCCATATCCCCTACAACTTATAACCTCTATCAGTATCACCCCTAACCTCATAACACCTAATTATTATAACCATCATCATCCCAAACCCCTAAAATCCTAACATGGCTAACTAGTAACCTGTAACATCCCAAAAAATAAATTATTTTTAAATCTGAAATTTCTTAGGAAATTATTTCTGTTTTTGGGAAATTCGAAATTGGAAAATTATTACCATTTATGGAAATTCTGAATTTCAAATTTAGTTAATTGTAATTGATGATTATGAATATTGGGAAGAGATCTGATTTGACCCAACTAACTATTTGACTAGGACACTTGTATGAAACAAAATATTTTATACTTATTGTTGATGGACAAATGGAACATCCAGGTTAAAATCAACTGACCATGACTCCATGAGTGGGGAACATGTTGGAACTACCTTAGGGCTGATTGTTACAAGTGACAAATTAGGAATTTGGCCATTGGAAGCCCCTGAAAATTAGGGATTTGGAAAGCTGGGAAAATTTCCCAAAGGGGAAAAGACCTAGGCACAAATGTTTGGATATATAGCATATGGGAGGAGGCAGGACGCTACCTAGTATGCTCGGGAAAAAAAGAATTATCTCTTTCTATTATGAACACTACTTGTTGAGTGTGAGGTAAGGAGAAACTACTAAAACTGAAGGACTATTGCTACGGAGGTGTTCTAAGTTCTCCCTCATGGATTCATGGTCAGGCTAGGGGGTGAACAGGACAAGTGATTTGGATGCCCTGTTCTAAGGTTGGGAGGAACTTGGTTGTTCCATTTGTTGTTTGGAAAATTGTTTAGATATGTCTATATACTCCTTCTCATGGTCAAATTTTATTTGAATTATTGATTGATAGAATGCATGTGTTTAAATCTGAATGAATTGTTCTGTTTTTTAAAAGTCTATTGAAATGGATTGAACTGTAGGATAAACCCTTACAGGTTAACTATAGGCATTGAACAAAAACTTTCTATGTATCTTTGCTGGGTATATGATCTGCCCAAGAAGGAAATACATAGGAGAAGGTGACCACACAATCCATATCTCAACTTCTGATGAAAAACTCTCCTCTGGGGTGCAAATATGAACAGGGGCGAATCATTAGTTTGGGTGACCAAGCAAATGGGGATCCAAGCCGAGGTGACCCAAGAGTGGCCAAGAGTTTTTAGTGATATCAGAAAGAACTCCAAGGATTAGTGGGAGAAGCAAAAATAAACCACGGAAGAGGGCACACTCACTTCATTCCCACAAAGAAGAAACCAGTAAGGGCGTAAAACCTAGTTGGTGCGCCCTCCCTTCTACCTCAGAAAACTCAAAGGAAGTGATTTTCTCCCTGAGAGAGTGGCCAGCTAATGAGATAAGCTTTCTCTCAGAGGTGGAAGAATGGAAAACAGAGTCACTAGGAGGTAGCCATGAAGGAAGGCGCACTGGTTGTTCTTCAGAAAAACCCTAAAAATGAAATTGTCGTGAATGTAAAATTCAAACTCAGAAAAGAAAACAACCAAGACACATAGCTTCAGAAGAAAATGTAAGAATGCTTTATTTTAGTCCCGGTTTACCTTATACCAAGGGAACCATTTATTTTACATACATTTAATTCATCATCAAAAGGTGAAGAAGTGTTGCACCTAGGTGATTGACTTGTGTGCCCCAGGTGGGCATTCCCCTAGGTGACCTCCTTGGCCCAATTCCTCCCTGTTTAGATCTAGAAGAATCTTGACTTCCATGAGAAGATGTAGACACTTGTTTTGTAATACATCAAGTGTGATCCACTTTCCCTGAGCTGGAGTTTGACCTTGGTGGGCTACCATATATGAAGTTTAATTCTAGTGTCTTGTAGAGCAACTTCGAGTGTCCAGTATGGTGTCTTTGGCCAATGGGAGTTGGAAATCGGGAATGTTGTCCATTGGATGAGTGATGGTGACTGGTTCTTCCAAGAGGGAAGGCTCAAACAACTTTAAGTGATTTACATTAATGACATTGTAGATTCCCAGTTGGGGTGGCAGATCCAACCTATATGCATTTTCTCCAATCTTGTCAAGTATTGTATACAGACCATATCTGATTTGTAGAAGCTTGTGATGGTGGCCTTTGAAGCGCTTCTTATCCAAGTGTAACTAGACTTGATCCATTGGTTTAAAGGACATGAAGGTTCTTTGTTTGTCATGGTGCTTCTTGGCATGATCTTGGGCTGCTTTGAGTGTTGATGTGACTGCACTGTGGCATTGTGCAATTTGTTGGAGAAATCGTTGAGCTGAAAGTTGTTCTTGTTGTTTATGGAAGTTACCTTGAGGAGCCCAAGTGAGTGGGAGCTCGGTTGGAGATGCTGGTTGGAAGCCCAAGCAGACTTTAAAAGGTGAAAAGCCTATAGAGGAATGTGTTTCCTTGTTGCAGCTATGTTGGAGAATGTGCAAGTAATTGTTCCATTGTTTGTTGTGCCCAAAGTGAGCTCGGACAACATGTACCAAGACACTATTGACAACCTATATTTGGCCATATGTTTGAGGATGGAATGTAGTAGAAAACTTGAGGTGGCACCCCAATAGCACCCATATGGTCTTCCGAAATGTACTGAGGAAGCGAGAATCTCTCTCTAAGATGATACTACTTGGGAGGCCAAAATGGGACCAGACATGGTGAAAGTAGAGTTATGTTGTTTGTGCTACTATAGTAGTCTTTGTGCATGGGATAAAATGTGCCACTTTGTTGAAGCGACATACCACTACCCAGATTACATCATGTTTCTTTTGGGTTGTTGGAAGTCCATTGAGGAATTCCATTGAGATTGACTCCCAAGGCCAAGAAGGAAGTGACAGTGGTTGATACAACCTATGCTTCTAGTTGGATGGCTTGGATTGTTAGCATAAGGCACAAGCTCTGACAAATTTTTCAACTTGATGTTGCATGGAAGGCCAATGAAAATGGCATTGCATATTTTGGGTGGTCTTTGTGGTCCCAAAGTGGCCCCCATAGGCTAAAGAATGCACCTCCATGATGAGCAAGAGGTGGTATTCTTAGTGTGGAATGCATATCAAATTCAACTTATATAGCCACCCATCATGAATAGTATAGTCTAGGAAGGGTGTCTGATTGGTCACTGTGGGACTTTGCAAAGCTTCCCAAATCTCTCGAACGTTGGTGTCAGTAGCATATTGATCTTTCCATTGTCATAAGTATCACAACATACTTCTAGAATGTAAATAACTAGAGTGGGAGGTCTACTTATCAAATCAACCATTTTATTAGAAGTGTCTTTCTTATATCTGATGACTAAGTGAAATTGCTGAATGTAGGAGGCCCATTTAAGGTGCCTTTGTTCCTGAATCTTTGATTGAGAGTTGATGAAAATCAAAGGGTGGTGATCGGTATGCAGAATGGTTTTTTTTACCCAACAAATAATGCCTCCATTGTTTGAGCGCTTGCACCAGACTATAAAATTCCTTGTCATAGGTACTATAATTTTTCTTTGCCTCAGACAAGGCTTCAGAGTGTTAAGCAATGGGGTGTTCTCCCTGTTTAAGTACGACACCAATGACATATTGTGAGGCATCAGACTCAATATCAAAGGGTTGGGAGAGGTATGGAAAATGTAAAACAGGGGATGAGAAGAGGGCGTCTTTGAGCTGAGAAAAGTGAGTAGTTTCTTCTTCTGTCCAGATGAATGTAGAAGAAGTATTTGAGAGCTGATGCAAAGGTCAAGAAAGATTTTAAAAATAGGGAATGAACTTACGATAGAAATTGATTCCACCCAAAAATATTTTCATCTCCTTAGCTGAAGAAGGTAGAGGCCATTATTTCAATGCTTAGATGCATGTTGGATATGGTTGAATACCCTCTGAGTTGATCACAAATCTGAGATAGGGAACTGAATTCTAGACAAAATATGACTTCTTCTCTTTGACTTGCAACTTGTGTTCTTGGAGAATTTGGAGAACTTGTCAGACATGTTGCATGTGAACGCCCCATGTCTGACTAAAGATGAGAATGTCATATAAGTAGATGACTACAAATTGACCCAAATGTGCTCTGAATATGTCATTGATGAGCCTCATGAAATTGGTTGGGGAGTTGGTGAGACCGAAAGTCATGAATTTCCACTCAAAAAGACCAAATTTGGTCTTGAATGATGTTTTCCAAACATCATCTGGGTTCATTCGAACTTGATGGTAGCCGAATGTCAAATCCAATTTAGTAAACCACTTAGCTCCTTGGAGGTTTTCGAGTAGTTCCTCAATCCAAGGAAGGGGGTAATGGTTTTTTATTGTGGCTTTGTTCAAGGCTCGATAATCAGTGACAAGGTGCATTTGTGAGGTATCTCATTTAGGGATGACAAAGGTGGCAGAAGCACAGGGAGAAGATGAAGGTTGGATGTGGCCAGAGTTGATGAGGTCAATCAGTTTTCTTTCCATTTCCTTTGTTTCTGTTGGGGCCAATCGGTAAGTAGGGGCATTAGGTAAGGCATATATGGGGATAATATGAATGGAATGGTCAATGTGGCGGGAGGGGGGAGGTCCCTCCAGAGGTTGAAATACCTCTGCAAACTCGTGGAGGAGGGGAGTCATAGTTTCAGGAACAAGGTGCATGGTATTGTTTGGTGTTATTAGGTGCACCAAATAGAGAGAGAGACATTTGTTTAAGTGTACATGTGGGATTTGTTCTTTAGTAGAAGGGGGTTTGGGTTTTGCTACATTTAAGATATAAGTGTGGCCTTTTTTGGTAATTTTGTACTGGCAGGATTTGGCTAGATAGATAGAATTTCTTTGGTTTTGGTATGGGATACCGAGCAGCCAATCCACACAGTCCAAGGGGGAGACATCACAGAGGATAGTATCTTTGAATTGGCCTATGGCGAAAGCGACCAGAGAACACTTGGAAACTAGGAGGTGAGGGCCATCCTTCTGGACCCATCCGAGTTGATAGCATTGTGGATGTGGAGTAGTGAAAAGATTAAGGCGGTTGACAAGGGATTGAGACACCAAATTTTTCTTGCTTCCATTGTCCATAATCAGTAAAGCCAAGGCATTTTTGATTTGACAGTTATGGGTGAAGAGGGGTTGGGTTGATGCGTTTGAATCTTCCTGGGTCATTAGAATCAATGAGGGATATACTTATGTGTGATTGTACAAAGTAACATCTTTGGTATCTTATACTTGGGAAGGTGCAATGAGCTCAGTGAGTAGAGTTTTGTTGGTTTTATATTTTGGACGATTCGACAATCTAATGAATTGTGTGAAGTATTTTTGTTGAATGAGCACCAGGGTGTCCTTGTATTTGTATTGGGTGTGGGGTTTTGAGTTCGAGGAGCTTGAAAGCAGGATGAGAGATGGGATTTGGATGGTTGAGAGGTGGGGGGGTTGGTTTAAGGGAGGGAATGAGGAATATGACCTCTAGGAGCAACTTTCCTTTCTATAGCCAAAGATCTCTCAAACATTTTATCTAAAGTTGGATTTTCAAACAACTCTACTTCTCGATGGAATTGAATTAATAAACCAACCACAAATTTTAATATGAGTACCTCTTTTGGATATGGAACATGAAGTAAGAGGTGCATCTTGCAAAATAATTCTATGTAGCCTTGCACTCCTTATGAAGGGAACTGTCGAAGTTGGTGCCATTTGATCCATAAGGATTGCACATACCCAGGTGGGTAAAAGAGATTTCTCAAAGCTTTGGAAAACTGAGCTCAAGTTTTGATGGGTTGCGAAGTATAGGATGTTGGAGCATCCCCAATCTCTATCACAAATGTGGTTTTCTCTTGCTCTGTATCCCACCAAGTTTGTGTCATTCCTTCTAATTGCAAGGTGACAATATGGAGTTTTCTTTCTTTGGTAAGGCCTAGACATGTATTGAAATAGGTGGATAGGCTACGAATCCAAGAATCCACCATTTTACCATTAGTTTTCCCAGCAAATTTAGGTAGTTGGATTCGAGTGTCCAACTGGAAGGGATCTGGATTGTTTTATTGTTGCATTCTGAGCAGCTCATTGAGGATGGAGGCAAGATCTTAGATAGGATTTGATGTGTTGGAATCTGATTCGATTGCCAAAGGATATTTGCATGGAGGTATTGTGAGTCCAGCTGAAGATAAAAGGCACCCCTAGGTTGCAATGATGAACAGAAGACTATGTTTTGAGAACAGAGGACTCAAAACCCTGAAGCAACAAAGTTTGAACTGGTCTAGAGGGAGAGATCTGTATTGTTTTAGATATGTGGAAATCCTCTTAGTGGGGATGTATATGTGGGCTCCCTTAGGGCTTATGATATCTGTGGAGCTTCTTGTATCAAAATGGGAAGCCTAGAATGGGCAAACTCTAGATTATTTCATGAAAACCCCCAAACCAAATTGGCTCAATCTTCAAGATCGAAATCTTTTCCATGGATATTGAGGCTCTGATACGAATTGATCTTCCCAAGAAGGTGATATATAGGATAAGGTGACCACACAAGCCATAGCTAGGCTTCTGACCAAAAAATCTCCTTAGGGGCACAAATCGGAACAGGGGTAGACCATTAGTTTGGGTGACCAAGTAAATGGGGATCCAAGCTGAGGTGACCCAAGAGTGGCCAAGAGGTTTTAGTGATCTCAAAGTGACCTCTGGGGATTAGTGGTAGAATCAAAATGCAACCATGGAAGAGGGAACACTCACTTCATTCCCACAGAGAAGAAACCAATAAGGGTGCAAACCCTAGTTGGTGCGCCCTCCCTTCAGCCTCAGAAAACTCGAAGGAAAATATTTTCTACTTGAGAGAGTGGATAGATAATGAGATAAGCTTGCTCTCAGAGGTGGAAGTATGTCAAATGGTGTCACTAAGAGGAAGCCATGAAGAAAAGAACACTGGTTATTCTTTAGAAAAACCCTAAAAATGAAATTGCCATGAATGTAAAATGAAAACTCAGAAAAGAAAAAACCCAACAAACATAGCTTTAGAAGAAAAGGTAAGAATGATTTATTTTAGTCCCAGTTCACCTTATATACCAAGGGAACCATTTATTTTACATATATTTAATTCATCATCAAAAGGTGAAGAAGTGTTGCACCTAGGTGATTGACTTGTGCACCCCAGGTGGGCGTTCCCCTAGGTGGCCTCCTTGGCCCAGTATAAAATTTAATTATGGAAATATTAGAAGATATTTTTGTGATA
>JASDQU010504400.1:0-22244 GCA_032191745.1 Picea mariana | reverse complement strand
TATATATAAGTATTAGAATAGCTTTAGGAATGAAGGGTTTAAAGGGATGGATGTTGTAATGTAGAGATTATTTCGTATAGGATTTTTTTGTAGTAAGAGTTAAGATAGAGTAGAAATGTTCGTGATGTGATTTTTCATCGTTCGATAGCCAGAACATAAGAATCTTGTAGATATTAACAATTCACAATGATGATAAATGCCTACTTCTATTAACTACAAGTCTCCTAGAACAAATTGAAGATTAATACTCGTCAGAAATTTTTTTTTTTTTGTGTTGGTAAATTTGGGGTACATTACATAACCATTATAAATGATCAAACCTAACCTTTACAAATCATATAACTCCTATAATATGTACTCATTTTACTACAAGCATCTATAGGCCAATAAATTTTAACTGTTATACCATTTATAATGCCTAACTATTATAAAACCCATACCTTCCAACCCCTATAATACATATCATCCGTATTACCTCAAAGCTCGAGAAACCATATCAGTAATATCCCCTAACCATGGGAACCCTTAACATCTATAACACCTAAGCTATGTAACCCTAGTCCTTATCCCTTAACTTATATAACCTATAATCCTTATAAAATTTAAACACTATCATTTATAACCCTTAAATAGTGAAGGCTAACCTCTATAACCCTAATCACCACATGTATCATCTTACTTACCATATAATCACTATCACTTTCAATTAGCTATATAACCCAATATAATTAGTATAAAACCTACCACCAATAACCATTAACACATAGTCCCAATAAAATTTGATTCCTAACCCCTATAATCTAAAATAATTGGCACTTAACACATATAACCAATAACACTTAAAATACATAATTGTTAATCCTTAACTCTTAACCCCTAACCCTAATATTTTCTAACCTGTGTAACCCTTTATTTTTATATCCTCTAATATTTAACCTCTAATTATTACTACCCCTAAATCTTAGCCACAATACTAATAATCCCTACCACTTAACCCCTTTACCTATTTTTCATAACCCATATGCTAATCCCTATAAACATTAACTTATATGACTATTAATACCTATAACATTTAATCCTTATAAGAAACATAGATCCCTAACCTTTTAATTATATATCCCCTAACATTTATTACCATATTTATCACCTCAATTCCCATTATAAGTCATATAAACCTATAATCCTCGATCCTTATCACCATTGACACCTACCCCACTGAACCTTAATTTATAACCTTTATAAGCTATAACACCCTCTTAACCCCTAACCCTAATATTTTCTAACCTATGTAACCCTTTATTTTTATATCCTCTAATATTTAACCTCTAATTATTAGTACCCCTAAATATTAGCCATAATACTAATAATCCCTACCACTTAACCCCTTGTACCTATTTTTCATAACCCATATGCTAATCCCTATAATAATTAACTTATATGACTATTAATACCTATAACATTTAATCCTTATAAGAAACATAGATCCCTAACCTTTTAATTATATATCCCCTAACACTTTTTACCCTATTTATCACCTCAATTACCATTATAAGTCATATAAACCTATAATCCTTGATCCTTATCACCATTGACACCTACCCCGCTGAACCTTAATTTATAACCTTTATAAGCTATAACACCTATCACATAATTCATATAACCCCTAACACTTAACCTATATAATCCTTAAGGTGTGACCCATAACCCACAACACTTATATCCTTAATCTTCTAACCCTCATAATACTTAACTCCTTTAGCAAAAAGTCTTTATAACCTCTAGTATTTAAACCTTAATACATATATCATAGCAACTCTTAACCGTCGATATTAATAACCTTTACCACTACATATAGATCTTTCAATCGCTAAAATATATAAAAATTAACACATATAACCTATAAATAACACATATAATCCCCAAAAACATGATTGTTCTAAACACTATCATTATTATCCCCTACGACCCATAACTACTAAACCATATAAATCCTCATAATATAACTCCTAATATAATTTATATAATTTCCAATATCTAATATAATGCTCATCACTCCTATAACCCAAATTGTTAAGTATCAAATACTTGCATACAAAAACACCACAAAGATTCAAAGAAAGATATAGAAGAACTACATTTTTATTATAAGAAAAACATTGAGGTAGGGAAACACCATACAATGGACCCTATTATGGAAGGGATCCTCTCTTGTTCACTTGCCCCTTCAAGGGGGGAACCTCCTAATGAAATTCAACTCCAAATACAATACTTCTCAACTTGTCTCTTTACATTGTTTGAACCCCTTTATATAGTGCTACCAACCACCTATGAACATTCTAGACCAAGAACATTTTTAGAAGTGAAGACTTCTAAGAAGTCCTCTTACATTTATTATATCTAACTACCATATTGGTCCTTATTTAATATTATAGTGGACCTAGTTCAACTTACATTCAATGGCCTCCACTATTGAATGGCCTAACATTCCATCCCCCTTATGAAAGCGTTGTCCTCAATACTTGCTATGAGAGTGTACAACCATATACCAGGGTCCCATGGATAAGTGTGGACCATAGTGTTGAGGTATGTTAGAGAACCAAGGTACCATGTAGAAATGAAATCCACCATGTTGAAGTAGTCCAACCTCCATTATAAACCAGGGTTCCATGTCCAAGTGTTCATGTGAACTCCACGCGGAAGATATTAGAACCCAATAACCAACTGAAATTTATGCTCCAAAGACTCACACCTGTCATGTGGATCCAAAAAAGAAGATTCATCCACATAATGGGAAAGGGTCATAGCATAATATGGAAGGAATAATACCAATGTAGAATATGTAAGATGGACACTGGTAATAATAATCGTCTCTCGATTTTTCCCATTGATGTTCTCTACAGAAGGTGGAATAGAGTCATCAAATAAAAGATGAAAATAGTTATCATTCCAAAAATGACAACTATTCATATACCAATCATCACAATCGACCTCGAAATCATACCAAGCATATCTTTCTTGATTATATTTTTCCATAATATGGCTTGAAATTTTGGACTCTTGAATACATTCTTCTTGAATATGTTGCATTTCAACTTTCATCTCTTGAATATGTTGCATTTCAACTTTGAACTCTTGAATTGTTATCTTGATGGCTGCCATGATTTGACAACGAATATCCATCAGATACACCGAATATAATATACTGAAAGAAATATATTAAAATTATTTATCCAATGGCATTTATTTGGTAGGAATGTGAGCACCCTATAAAAATTTATGAACTTTGCAGTCCTTCCCTCGTCACGAAAAAAACCCTCAAAATAGTTGATTTTAGATTAGCGATATATTCACTTCCAAAGCTTCGATTTGGACGTTTTTTTTTTAAATGGGGTAAAATTGTGAGAGTAACTCAAATATGAATTTTTTTTTGTAATATTCATCCCCAACGACTACAAAAAGTAGAAAAAGAACACACCGTCCATGGAAAAAACCCTGAAAATAATAGATTTTAAAACATCAATAACTTTACTTCCAGGACTTTGTTTCGGACGGTTTTCTTTTTTTTAATTGGGTGTTTTTCTAAGAGGAACTCATATATACAAGATGTTTCTTCAAATTTTTCACATAAATAAACATAAATCATCCAAAATGTCACAACCCTCTTTTTCTTCTCCAAAAAACAATGAAAAAATAGTAAAACAATTCCTACAATTCCTGCCAAGGAAAGTTCTCTAATACCAATTATTAAGTACCAAATACTGAATACAAAAAAATCATAATATATCTAGATAAAAATATAGAACCATGCTTTTATTATAAGAAAACCCTTCAGGTAAGATAACACCATACAATGCATCTTATTATGGAAGGGATCCTCTTCTATTCACTTGCCTCTTGGAGGAAGCAATCTCTTAATGATCTTCATCTCCAAATACACTACATTTTGACTTGTCTCATTACATTGTTTGAACCCCTTTATATAGTGCTACCAACCACCTGTGAACATTCTAGAGGAGGAAACTTTTAGAAGTGGAACTTTCTAAGAATTTCTCTTACATTTATTATATCTAACTATCATAGTGGGCCTTATTTAATACTAGATTGGACCTAGTCCACCTTACATTGAATGACCTCCACTATTATCACTATGGGCCCTCTAGGCCCCCCCACTACCTCTCTATCTACTTAACACAAATCAACCCTTAACATCTATAATCCATTTCCCCTTAACATTATAACCCTAACCATTGTAATATTGAAAAAATTATATCTCTAACCACTATAATCATTAACACTTAGAACACATATATTATCCCATTATGTCAACCCATAATACTTATAGCCTCTAGTATAATCCATAAAATCCATAACACTTGTAACCCCTATTAACCCCTAACATTTATAACCTCTGATATAATCCCTAATAATGATAAGCCCTAGCAACCCATAGCACTTCTAGCCTCTAATATAATCCATGACACCTGTTAATCCTATCAACCCTTAACACTTATAACCCCTATCAAGCCCTAAAATTTATCGCCTCTAACGTAATTCCTAACAGTTATAACCCTTATCAACCTTTAATGCTTACAACCTCTTATATAACCCTATGCATAGTTAAAACCCCTAACACATAACTTATAAACTTTATCACTTATGCACAACCCTAAAATATTCTAATTCTTAACAAATAACCCTTATAAACTCTAAGAAATTAACCAAATAAGTCCTAAACCCTACAACCTTTAAAAAATATGATTCCTAACACCTATGATCTCTAAATCTATTTCCGCTAACCCATTGACCCTATAATTTGTAACTCTCATAACCAATATCACACATAAACCATGTAAACCTAATACAAACCATACAAACCCTAATATCTAATTATGGTAATACATATCACCTATAACCCCTAATATGATCATTAACTCATACAACATATAAACCCTATAATTTTTAACCCCTATAACCTAATGACAATAAACCCTTATTTCTAACCTCATACTTATATACTCTGAGTCTGATTCTATATATCAACTTTAATCCTATAACACATTATTTTTAGTCCATATATGATATTATCCTTGCGACATATTAAATTATAATTATAACTCTTAAACCTTATTACACCCAATACATAACCCTTATAACCATAACCATTATCCTGCATAATCCTTTATCCTTAAATGTTATAACTCCCAACTTCTAACCCTTATTGCCATAACCAATATATGATATCTCTTTATCTAATTTCTAAGACCTAATCCATATAAACCTTATCACCTATAGCTCATTAACACTAACCTATATCAACCCTTAATATAACCTTAAATCCATATAGTTTATAATCCTTGTGGCCATGAATCCATAAACCCTAACACTTATATATGTTCTAACTTCAACCCTTAATCATTGACAATTATAACATTTATAATTGTTTATTTCATAACATTATATCCCAAAGTCACCATAATCCCCACATCTAACTCATAATTTCTACTCCATTTATCTTTTATCACCCTCAAACACTATAACCCTTAATATATGTAATGACAATCATAACCCTTAATGTTGATAAGTCCCAACCCTTATCATCCCTTAATCCATGTGGCCCTATAACCATTAATTCCTATAACCTTTATTACTGATATGGTAAAAGGTGAAAGGTGAGGAAACCCATGACTTATTGTAGTGGTATGCATTATAACGATTTTTGTTGGCCGTTCGGACTCTAATGCTCTCTTTCATTCTCCAATGGATTACTAATAACATATTTTAACCCCTCATCCTTTTTCCCCTTGATGCATTTTATATGCCATTTTTCCTAATGCATCCCTTTTATCAAATCTACTATGAATAAATTTGGAGCTCACGTGGCAAATTTAACTTCTAACAATCTTAATACTTAAAATAACCACTTTGTATCCACTGGTTAGCCACAAGATAGTATATCTTTTATTCATAACCCATCTCTATTTCATTTTTTCTATTTTTTTTATCTTCCAGCACATGCTTTTTATTTCAACATTGATTCCATGTTTGATTGATACATTAATTTAAATAAGTTAAATAGATTTACATGAGAGGAAACTAGTAAATAAACTATTTTCTTTTCAATTATTATGGCATATACATGTACTATGGCATATACATAACATATAAGGCATCAAATCAAACCTCATAAAAAAAATACTTAAATAGATATACACATTAGTGGTAGTCAACCAACCCCGTTTCACTTGTGCCTAGAATCAATTTTACACCATGTCTCTTGTAGTATCCCCATCCCCCAAGATGGGCTTTATTTGTCCATCTTTATTATACACCATGTCTCTTGTAGCATGTAGCATCCCGAGCTCCCAAGATGGGCTTTATTTGTCCATTTTTATTATAGTATTTATAATCAATATATCTATAATCTAATTTAGGTATTGTGTTTTATTTGGTAGTGAGATTTATACTAAATTTTATATTAGTATAAAATAATTATTTAGAAGTATTTTAGTTAAAAATCATTCATATACATATGAGTTATTTTAGGGTTTCCTTATTCCAACTACTATGTTTTCTATCAATATCACTAGGTATTGAGAACAATAAATACAAATAGTGACCTATCAAGAATCATAATCACAAACTTATAAATTTTACATTTATGTCTTTGACTTTAAGCATTAGAGAAGTTATTTTTGTTCACTAACTAACTAATTAACTAATTTTTTATTTTTTTGGTATATTGTGTATTTGACTTCTAAGTTTTTTTTTTTTGAGTTATGTGGGATTTGATATAAATCATTCATTTACAGTTATAAAATAATGATGATATATTTTTCTTGATGATAGTTGTTACTAGCGAATAGCAGATGTACATTTTCTGGCATTCCTGGCAATGTCTCCCTATACAAATACATGTGAATGGATATTTGATGGCATCTATATATCCTCCTCCTCCATCTTTTGTTTATTGTGTGTTTTGAAGTGCTTCTGATCTGCGTGTCTATGTGAAGTGCTTCTGATCTGCTTGTCTCCCTATACAAATCCATGTGAATGGATATGTGATGGCATCTATATATCCTCCTCCTCTATCTCTTGTTTATTCTGTGTTGTGAAGTGCTTTCGATCTGCGTATCTGTATCTGGGTCTGAGACTTGAGTTGTGTGACTCTCTGTGTGATAGAGGAGGAGGCTGGACTAGATCTGGATCATCACCTGCAACAAACAATTCCAAACAAAGGGTAGAAGGATGTGGTTGAGCTTACGAGGAGTTTTTTCGCTCATGAATATCAATGCTCTATCAAATGGTATGTATTTCGATGATTCTTTATAGCTCTGTTGTGGGTTGTTTTTTAGATATGCTTTGTTCTTCCTTGCCCTCGTCGAGCCATTTCTCTTTCTTCTGTAAATTCATTTACGAATATTAAATGTCATTCATGAAATTCTTTCGGTTCTTTCTTCAGCGTTGCCTTTGCCTAGACGGTTCAGATTTGACTTGGAAGGCTGAGATAAAAGGAATCAACTGAAGCAGACCCTCTTCCCTACTTCAGGTATGTATCTCAATCTCAAATCCCGCCCCCACCTCTGTTTTATTTCATAAACCCTATCCCAACCTCTACAGTTTTGAAATAGTATGTTTATCAACCTTGTTTTAATTAATATTTTTTTATCTTAAAACCTCTACTGTTCTGAAATAGTATGTTTATCAACCTTGTTTTAATTAATATTTTTTTATCTTAAAACCTCTACTGTTTTGAAATAGTATGTTTATCAACCTTGTTTTAATTAATATTTTTTACCTTTGTTTTAAGAGTAGATATGATTCACTTAGATGATATTCTTAATTTCTTTCAATATAATGAATTTAGGTTTCTACTATTGGAGCTTCTGCTTAAGCTTCACTTTGTTGCATCCTCCCCTATCTTATATTTTGAGTACGAGAAGTTGAGCCGATATTAAGAATTCATCTTATGTTATAAATTTAATACGCAACTCAAACCGGATTTGAAGTATTAGTGTCTATAATTCCTTCGTGTTTAGGTCAATTTAACTTACTACCTTAGCCATTGTTCCTCCACTTACTTCACCTCTCTCTTTTATATATTTAGTTATTATATTTCTTAGCAACATTTTAGGTTTAAGTGTGTATCTAGTCTCTTTTCTGTTTTAACTTATTATTACTTATTTTAAATCAAATTGTGTTACCAATATATATACATATATATTTAGTGAAGTTTATATGTTATATATATAATTTAATTTTAAATAAAGTAATATTGTAGGATTTAGTTTTATGAAAGTGTTTTTTGGTTTTATATCTAAAACTGCTTTCAATTTGTTAAGAATTTATCTTTTGAATATAAGGAAATGGCTTAATAACTCCAATTTCAATTTGTTAAGAATTTATCTTTTGAATATAAGGAAATGGCTTAATAACTCCAATATAAGGAAATGGATTAATAACCTCAAAAACAAATAAAAAAGGAAATGGACTAATAACCCCAAAAACAAATAAAAGTTAAAATCTGTTTGCCCTTTCACAAATAAATTATACATTTATAAATAACATCAAATAACAACTAAGTTTTAATAAGTTTTAGCACATTTTTAAAGACTTTTTACTATATTATTTAACCTTTTTAAAGTAATCTTACTCGATCTTTTTAAAACGTCGTTTACTATTTAAAGCAACCGTTATAACAAGTTATAGCACGTGTTGATCATGAATTGAAACTTTGTTTAACAAGTGCTGCATGGTAGCGTAGTCCCTGCCAAGTTGGACGCAGAGTAAACGCATGGGTAGCAAGTTGTAGTACACGTGGTATTCCTAAATTAGTTTTATTTGAAATTTATCAAAAATTATTAATGTTTGGTACATAACCAATGCAACCCAACAATTATGGAGTGGCGTGTAGGCGAAGTCACGGGTTCATTTTATTTAACAGTTCTGTCATATATAGTTTGTAGCGAACAATTCCATCATATACATGAGACTGAGTAATTTATACAATATTATAACATTGTATGAAGATTTTGATGTCGAGGGTGTTCGGTGATATACTTTTTGCACCAAACAGTTCTGTGATATACATTTAACAATTTCGTCATATACATGAGACAATAATTTATAGAATATTATAACATTGTATGAACTGAGCTGACCCGAGGGGAAACCCGCTCAGCCAGCTGAACCGCTTTATAACTAAAGTGTAGACTATTACTAAAGCAAAAAGAGTTCAAAATTGTGGCCCGTAAGGGTGGCCGTTACAACTGTGAAAAGTGTAGAGAACATAACTATAGTAACCATGGACAAATGCATGAAAGGTCGACATGCAGATGACAAAATCACAGAGGAACACAATAGACAGATGACCGGTATGGGCTGTAGTGCCGCAAAGGCGCCATGCAGAAGGTGGAAAATGTTATGTCGCCAGGAGGAGGCAGCTCCTCATCGACTGGTGTCTGGTTCAGTTGCATGGTGTCGTCTATTTGTGATGGAACATGCTCTTTCTTCTATTCCAGTGCCAACACTAGTGTGAAGGTTGCTATTGGTTGGGTTGTTGTTTTTTGGGCTACCTCTGGTGGGAGGTGATGAACATCCTGTAATGCAGAGATAAATTGCAAAAGTTGAGAGGCTTTGTTGTCCAGGGCCTCTAGGCGGAACCAGAGGTCGTTTTTTTTCTGACGCAGGTCGAACACCAGGCTATGCACCAGGGAAAGGGATGCAGCAAGGGGTGGGAGAGAAGCATGAATTTGAGTGGACTCTTCCAGGGATGAGGAGGAGGTGGCTGAAGAGGAGGAGGATAGTAGTGAGGGAGTAGGCGGGGGACGGATGACCAGGCGGGGCCGGTTTGGCTGGCAGGTCGACCCGCATTTCGACTTCCCTCGTAGTTGGGGAATATTTAGGACAGTGGGAGAGAGAAAATGTGCCAGCAACAGAGTAGGAGAGAAAAAAAGAAGAGCAGGGAAAGGCTGGGTAGGAGGCGGAGCTCTGAGAAGAAAAACCAATAAAGAATGAGCCATCTGGAGCCAATGGAGCAATTGAAATAGGCCAGGGAGCTGGTGAGTCTGCATAAATGGATACATGGGCAGAGTAAAGGCCCAATGAGTTCTGTTGAAAGGATGTGAAGGTAGAGCAGGGCACACTCAGAGTAATGGCATGTTGCCTTGAGCAAGATGAAGTTAAAGTTAGGAGACACGTGGGCAGGGAGTTGAAGTACATGGGAACGTGGGAAAAAAGAAGAAAAAATAGTTCTACGATATACAAAGTGTCAACCAGATTTGTGGACTATTAGAATTTTAAGGGCATCATATACAAAATAGTATTCTTAACATATGTTTTACATACGGTCGTGGACAAAAAACACAAAAAAATTAGTAGTAACGTCTGTTACCTAGGTTCCTGGAGAAGTGTTTGGTGCAGAATTAGCATGGGTTTTCGGGTTGGTGCGGTGTTGGACTGAAAATTGGGCTTCTGTTGTTCTATGGTCTACAAATAGCATGGACACTTCTGTGATATACAAATTGACAAGCGGTCATGTGGATTATTTGAATTTTTGGATCGCAAGTTCTGGGGATGCACTTTTGTTGTTACCCGAATAAGTTTTCCTTTTTACATATGCTGGTGGACAAAAAAAGAAAAAACAATAGTACTGACGTCTGTTACATAGGGTGGTGAACATAAGTATGAAAATAATGGCATTCCTGAATTAGTTTTCTTAAAAAGAGCGGGTTCTTGACTTAGCTAGTTTTTGGAATACGGGTTGTCGGGCTGGGGACCTGTTGTTCCGTGGTATACAAATAGCACCTAGAATTTCGTGATATACAAATCGACAAGTAGTTTTGTGGACTAGTTGAATTTTTGGATCGTGGGTTCTCGGGCTGGTGGGCTGAAAATCGGGCTTCTGTTTTTCTGTGGCCTACAAAAATAAAATATGTGATTTGATGAAGTAGATATATAGAGCATGCATGAAAGCTTCATTCCGGGTTGTCAAGGTTGCAGGCTGAAAATTGTGCTTGTGTTGTTCCATTGCCTACAAATAGCATCGAGAGTTTTGTGATATACAAATTGAGAAGCTGTTTTGCAGACTGTTTGAAATTTATGGATCACGGGTTGTCAGACTGGCGGGTTGCAAATTAGGCATCTGTTGTTCTGTGGTCTACAAATAGCACCTAGAGTTCCATGATATACATATTAACAGTTGGACTTGCGGATTACTTGAAGTTGAAGTTGCTCGTGTCGAATAAGCAAATTGAAATAATAAACTGAATAACTTATTTTTGTATCAATAAAATAATTTATAATTAAATAAAGCAAGTTTAGCATTCCTGAAATCAGTTTTCCTTTTTACATATGCTAGTGGACAAAAAAAGAAAAAAAAAATAGTACTGATGTTTGTTACATAGGCTGGTGAACATAAGCATGAAAAAAATTATGTTGTGGAATTAGGCGGGTTATTGGGTTGCTGACCTTAAATGCGAGCTTTTGTTGTTCCTTGTGCTACAAATAGCAGGTAGAGTTTCACGATATACATATTGACAATCGTACTTGCAGAGTGTTTGAATTTGGAGAGGCTCGTGTCAAATAAGCAAATTGAAATAATAAACTCAATAACTTATTTTAATATCAATAAAATCGTTTATAATTAATTAAAACAAGTTTAGCATTTTAGAATTAGTTTTGTTTTTTAAATATGTTGGTGGACAAAGAAAGGAAAAAAACATAGTACTAATGTCTGTTACATAGGCTGGTTAACATAAGCATGAAAAAAAAATGTTCCCGAATTAGTTTCTTTAAAAGAGCGGTTTCTTGAGTTGACCAGTTTTTGGATTTCAGGTCTGTATCCTACAAATAGCACCAACAGTTCTGTGGTATACAAATTGACAATTGGAGTTGCGGACTATTTGAATTTTAAGGAGCTTGTGTTCAAAAAATTTAGCATGCGCGAATCAGTTTTCTTTACATAGGCATACAGGGCGATCGACAAAAGGATCAAATAGATAGCATTAGCGAATTAGTTTTCTTTAAAACAGGAACTCATCGACATAAGAAACTGAAATTTATGAAATTATAGGTTCTGGAGACTATAAACTATACATAGTAAATACATAACTCTATGTACATACTCTCTATGAAATTTTACGAACACATAAAAGTAAGAAAAAAACAAGCATTCCTAAATTAGAGCATGGAGGGAACCCTGAATCGAAACTTATCCAGTTTTTGGATCGCGGATTCTCGGGATGGGAACCTGGAAATGGAGCTTCTATTGTTCCATGTCCTACTACCAACGTCTATTACAAAGGGTGGTGGACAAAAGGGCCAAATAAATAGCATTCTCGAATTAGTTTTCTTTAAAACAGGGGCTAGTGGATACAAGAAATTGAAATGTATCAAATTATAGGTTCCTGGAGTGAATAAATTACACAAACCAAATATGAAATTTTTTAAATACCACCCATAGTTCGGCGATATACAAATTGAGAAGCAGATTTGCAAACTATTTAAATTTTAAGGGATTTTGTGGCAAAAGTATGAAGCACAAGTGGTAAAGATCCAACAAATGACATATTCTCTAGACGTTTGAGTGCAAAAAAAGTAGCAATCACAATTTCATGAAATTTATATAAAAAATAATGAAACCTATTAGATATTCCTAGAAATTTAAAGAAATATATATATATATGAAAGATGATATCTCAAATTTGAGTCATTGATTTATTTCATACTTTATTTGAAAATAACCAGGCCAAAGAAAAGATGCATAGGACAAAAAGAGAATTGAGATAAATTAAACAAAATTTCTTCACATTCAGCATGGTTGAAGATAAAAATCTAGGAACACGTAAATATATAAGCAAACAAAAGAATAGTTTTATTTGGAGTATATGAAAAAATTAATAGTTTGTTACATATCCCTGGAAATGTAAATGTGTTTGTCATATAGACTGGGATTGGGGCTCCCACGGACCATAACAGAAATATGTACAAGAAATAGGATTCTGGAAAGGAGTTGGACACGGTAGAATGTAATACCTTAAAAGTAGAAATGGTAAGATCATTTTTTGGCTATAGATTTCTACTCAGAGAAGTTGGAATAACTGAATTGACAAAGAAAGAACTATGCATTTCCCTGTTGGATTTGGGCAATGACCCACTTCAAGTTCTCTTCAATATAGTTTCTCAAAGGGGCGACGTTGATGTCATTGCGGATTTGAATGTTGAAAACTTCATTTTCTAATTCGCTTAGATCAATTGAAAGTTTCCACAGAGTTTCATCGATGTCTGCATTCTGTATCGAATACCAGACTAGCCAGTTGTGCACCTCTTGTTCATGATATTCAATAATGCTGTAAAAATTTTGTAAAGACAATTGGCTTTCAAATTATCAACTTTTTTATCGAAATCTTTCTTGGTTGACGCCAGGGAGTTGAGGATTAATCTGGGGTCCTCGAAGATGTTTGTGTTTCCTGCTAAGTCTATTTTGGTGAGCTTTGTCAATAATGTTTCTTTGTTTGATATTGCTTGCTCACATGACTGGACGATGACATACAGATTTTTCACTTTCTCTTTCTAGCATGCTTCTAATTGAGTGAGCGGTTTATTGGAAGGGAGATCATGTTGTCTTATTCTGGTCTCTGCCATGTTGTTGACATGAAAGGATAAAAGAATGACCATGTGCACATAGAAACTTTCTTCATTTTCTAAATCCGTCTGCAAAAATAGCAACAAGTTATGTGCCCTGCTCCCCAGGGAATCCATATTCTGTGATGTTTCCCAAGCCTTCGTAATCAATTCCATTCTTTTGTTGATATTTTTCTTGACATATCCTCTACAGGATGCGAGGAAGATGGAGGACCATTTTAGATTTGTTGCAGGAGTGCACGTAGTAGCAGGCATTGCTATTCGCAAAGAACTATGAAGCAATGGCATAGGAAACAAAGCTTCCTCTAATTCCTTAATGCGGTTCTTTAGTCTGAAATTTTCGGCTTCAATGAGTCCAACGGAACCATGAAGAGTATTTTCAGTTTCCATGTGAAGTTGAGAGATTTTGGATGCTTGCATATTGTCAAGGTCAAGTTCTGAATGCTGTATTATTTGGTTATTATTTACATCTTTTTTTTCAATGATTAATTTTTTTGATTCAGATTTGAAAACAACATTCTGGAATACGAAGGATTCATCTTCATAAAAAAATAGGGTATCAACCATGTCCATTGAGAAAGTAGGATGAATTCTATCTGTGGGCTGATCAAGGTTGCAGAATATGCTTTCTAGATCAGCGTCAAGATCCATGTTTTCACTGTAAGTTTCGGGCTGCTCCGCCTCCCCTGCAATTCTTTTTCCCTTCTTCTACATGGGAAGGTCATGAGGAAGATGTTCATTGTATTTCTACAAAACTATTGTAGATATGGTGCCAGTACTTTGTCGAAACGTTGATTTGCTCCAGATGCTGCTTGAAATGAAGAACTGGAGGGGACAATATAATCCCCCAGAAACATTGCTTCCATGCATGTGAATGGAAAATATCCTTATTAATGACAATATCTATGTGTGTTGTATGATGACCTATTAGAAGTAAATCTTAATTATTGCATACTTAGAAGTGAGAAGGTGGTAGTTACAGTGAAGAACATTTAAGGAGTGAAGGTTTTGTGAACGAACCAAGGTGGTAGTGTGTGAATGACATTCCATGGTATTTCAAGTTAAGAATTCGAAGAGATTGGAGGTTTCCAGAAGGAAGCAAGCTGGTGGCATGCGAATGACATTCCATGGTGTTTGAAATTAAGACTCGGAAGGGATAAGAAAAGCCTTCGCATAAATTGCATTGATGGCAAAACTTCTCAAGCCTTGCGTGCATCAATGACAGCTTAGACGGTGCCTACACGATGCCCTGTTAGCATTAAAGATTTAGAAAGAAGACATATATATATATAAACACTATTTCTTATTATGTAGATATGCGAAGGTGACGAGCACGAGGAAGAGGAAGAAAGGAAGGAATGGCCAATTGTGAAAGTGAATAATGAAACTGATGAGTTTACAATGTTGAGGCTGCATGAGTCGGAATTTCTCAGCGAAGCAATGTATGGATGTCATTCCATACTTTGCCACTTTCGGAATGGCAGGTTCTTGGACGGGTGGGATCAAAAGAATGCCTCTATTGTTTTTTGTTCTACAAATAGCACACACAGTTCCACGATATACAAATAGACAAGGGGACTTGCAGGTTGGCTTATATTTTATAGACCATTGACATTTTCTAGATCGTAGGTTCTCGGGCTGGTGGGGTAAAAAATGGGGCTCTATTGCTAGGTTACTTACAAATAGCTTATAAAAATAATTTGACAAGCGGGTTTGTGTTCTGGCTGGCTCAACATTCTACTCCAGGGATAGCGGGATCCCAGAAACGAGCAATACATATCAAATATGCACAGATCCCTTATTCCATACTTGGCCACTTATTTGGATCGGGGACTTGGCTCCGTCCGACTCCTAGTGAATATTTCATAATTCATGTGCAACACCAACTCTGTGGTTACCAGACTAGTGTGTGTAGAAATGAGGCAAAATTAGATATGTACCTTTATTAAGTATCGACATCAGATTTTATACACCATGTACCCATATCGCATTCCATACTTGCAGGCTCTCGGGTGGGAGGGGTCAAAATAAAGCCTTCTATTGTTCTATGTTCTACAAATAGCACATACAGTTCCACGATATACAATTTGACAGGTAGACTTGTGGGGTGGTTGAGATTTTAGATGCCATTATCTGGATCGCGCACTTGCGAGCTACACAATATGCCTCCAATGTTTCCTGTCCTACGAATAGCCATTATGGTTGGGCGATATAGAAATTCACAAGTGGAATTGCAGGGTGTCTAGGCCAACATTGCATCTGTTGGATGGTGGATGTGTAGGGTAGTTGCCTCTATGCGCAAAACAAAAAAAAACAAAAAAAACATAGCTGCAAATAAGTTTGACAAACACAGAGAAACTAAATGAAAATTCGTTTAGTGTGGAACACAGGAAAGAAAAGTGTGCACCTTTGCATGGTTGGTCTACGTGTGTGGGTAGGAGTTCTTTGCATCCTTTTCTTTTCCTGTCTATTTCTATGAAGAAAAGTACAAAGAAAAATGGATATGAACATAAGTTTAGATGTTCAGAAAAAGGAAACTACTATGTAAATATACAAAAAAAAAAATAGAATACGTTGAATAGAGTCAGAAATAGTTTTTGGGAGGATGTACCTTTTTCTTTTTTTTTTGCAAAATGTAAATTTTATAATTCGAGTTGAACACCGTCTAGAGCGATGTGTGTACAAATCAAAGATATAGATATTCTTTGAAACATACAAATATGAGTTTTCAATAACTGTGATGTATATGTCATAATTGAAGTGCAATACCAATTGTATCGTGATCAGGCCAATATGTGTCTAAGACAAACATACTATATTGAGGAATGGGAACATTGGACCAGACATGGTCAATTAGTGCATTTTGCAGATGGGCTGTGTTGTTCATAAGAAAGTGGAGACTATATTTGCACATGTAGTTTTCCAATTCTTTTGTTCTGCCAATATTTTGTAGCATATCGATATTGAAGTCTCCTACAAGTACAATGGGCCCGTTCAGATGGAAATGGGTCAATGCATTGCAAATAATGTGTACTATATTGGAGAATGTTGCATGGGGAGTATCATACAGATTCAGTATTGCAACTTTTGTTTCATGAGAAAAAAAATTGCAAGCACCAACTCAACATTGTTTTCTTCAATATGTATATGGTCCAAAATTGGTAGATGTTTTTTCACCAGTATCATGACCCCATGTGTAATGTGACTTGATATGCAATTGTGATCTGGGAATTGTTTGTTCTGTGTGCATAATTCCATGTGTGTTTCTTGCAAGCACATAATATCGGATTGCATTATATCATAGTCATTCAATATATCATACATATGTGCATTTAAGCTGCATGTGTTAAGCGAGAGAATTGATACAAATGAATTTGTTTGTATGGATTGGTAATCATAATGTAGTTGCCATTTTGTGGTGGTCCTCAGTCGTTCCATTTCAATATCAACTTTTTGTTTCACTTTGAAGTTATATTTTGTGAGAGGACTTAGTAAATACAAGGACTCTATGCTTCTAACATGGGAAAGTGTTGTGTAGACAAGTCCATGTATCCAAATTCTAGCAGGCTGAAAAACAACTTTATCAAGTGTTAGTCCTTGTGATCTATGGATTGTACGTGCACATGCAAGTTTAATCGGAAATTGTTTTTGAATATTCAGTTGACATGTCTTTGCTGTTGTTGATATTGGCTTCGATATTCACAAAATAGGTGTCCAATCGCTTCCAATATTTGAATTATATAGATAAGACAACTTGCTTTCTTGTTGCTTGCCTATATGTGGTTCATGGAACTTAATCCAAAGGACATCCACTTTTTCTATCTTGGTATATCCTTTCAGTATTCCATCTGCACCATTCACCAAGCCATCATGTGAATCATAGTTGCAGGCATATATTTCAACCAAAATTTCTAATTTGAGGACAAGCTGCAAAAGTAAAGTGATTGAATGTTCATGTCATGGCACATTTCCATGGTTGTGTTCTTCCAGGTCAATGGAATTGATGATGATATCATCGCCGGGAATTAGGGAGAGCATGTGGTTGTTATGGTTTGCAACATTCTTATTTATGTAGAATAGGTAAGGGAATGTTGGGTCTATTGGTGCAGGCCGTAAGCATCTCAAATTGATATGGGTCAAGTCATCATGTGTTCGGCTGTTGGTGCACATTCTATTCAAAATTGCAATGAATGTTTCATTTGTTTGGTGCATTGTAGTATGCAACTCAAAGCATTTAATATTGTCTCTCTAGAAGTCATGGGTGAATGTTTCCATGTTGACCGTGGGTTGTTCAAATATCAAAAAATCTTGGATGGGTTGTGCCTGGTAAAGATCCCCATAGAATATCATGTCAATGTTTCCAAAGTATTTTGTCTGCACATGTTTTATGCTCCTTAGTTGATTGTCAATGGAATACAAGAAACAATTCCCAATCAAATATGCTTCATCTATAAAGACAAGTTGGAGTTCCTCATAAATCTTAGATAATGTATCCAACATTTTCTTGCTAAGTGGAAGAAATTGTGACTTGTTAAAAGGCATTAAAAATGCAAAGTGGACTGTTGTTCCACCAGCATTGTATGCATCTTTTCTTGTGTATGCAACTATTAGGCCCTTTGGTTTCATAGGATTAGAGGAATTGTTTGAATCATAGATTCGTATAAGCATTTGGAACAATGCTTTTTTTGTGAATGTCTTGCCTATTCCTGCTCCACCTATAAGGAACACGTGCACAAGACTGTTCATGTTCAAGTGATTTTTAAGAGCAATATCCTTTACAATTGTTTGTTGTTCACGATTCAACATACATCTTATTATGTGGTATTCATTATTTTCAATTAGTAAATGATGTTTTGTAACTTGAAAACCAAGATTGATACGTTTTTCACTTCTAGCCACTGGAGGATGAGGCAAATCTCCTTGTAAGTCATAAGACTCGGAAGTAGTTCTAGTTGTTTTTGGGTCTTTGAATGTGTCATCATGATCTCCAGGGTTTTCTAGGTCATTAAGTGCAACCTCTAGATCGCCCCATGTTAGATTAACATTGTAGGTAAATCTAGCTTCATTGATGTGCACCATAGTCTCAGACACAACATACGCAGCCTCCCATGTACAGAAGTTATGCATTAATGTATCTTCGTTTTGATCGAATGGAACATGCAACAACAGTTTTTCTCTATAATAGTTTTCATAGTCACAATGTTTGTTGTATCTGACAAATCGTATGACAGAGGGTCTTTTTCTTTTTGATATGGGTGCACCATTTTTTTTGTAATGCGAAATGAATTTTGCTAAGAAGATATGCCTAATAGGATATGGATGTTGGATGTAATAATCAATAATAGAGAGACATACCACGTCCTCTGAATTGTCAGGCTCTTGTTGCAGCAAAACCAGTGGTTTAAGGACAAATGTGCATTTTTCAAGTGGATATGTGTTTATGAAGACACATTTTCTTGAACTACAAGTGAGGGGCAAGGAAAGTGCAATGTGAATTGCTTGCTGAGCAGACATTTGTTGAAGATTAAGCAATTTATTTCCAAGTGTGTGTATCATTTGTATGGCATCAATATGACTTCTTTCATGTTCTTTGTGTATTTTTCTGAATGCACTTGTCATAGATTTGTCAATCTTCGTCATATACGAGGTACAGTATGATGCTACATCATATGCATTCAGCACATACTGCGCATCTGTATTTTATTTCTACATAACTGACATATCCCTGGAGAAATTGTTGTTCCAAATATGGGAGATTTTTTCGTTTAAGGAAAAGTGTTGGTTGCCTAAGCATACATTGTATGGCTTGGATGTACTCATCTTCTGAAATATTTATCTATGTCAAGAAGGCATCAAAGCTCATCATTTCGTCAAATCCCCCTTCTTCTAGAAATGTGAACAAGGATTTAGATTTCTCAACAACAACATTTTCCTCTACACTAACTAGCTCTATGATTCTTGCAGCTCTCATTGGCAGCACGAGAAAGTTGTATCTCCAATGTGAGTTTTTTCGTTTTCTAAAACTTCTTGTATGGTAATGTCTATGGACTTTCACAAGTTCTGGATCCAAATGATCCATGTTGCATGTTATGTATTTATCCACAAATTGTTCGATCTTTGAATTGTTATCGACTCCATACACTGGTGCATCCTCTATCCACAAAAGTGCATGATCATGTTCATTTCCCCTATTCTAGAATTTAGTGACAAAAAAGTAGTCCGATATTTTTCCGAAAAAAAATCATCATGGCATATCAATTGTCTCAAAGAATTTATTCTATGTCTATAGTAGCGAGTACATGTCACTGAGTCTTTTCTTATGAGGTAGTCATTGTCACTATTTTCTAGTGTATCGGTTTCTTTTTTACGTTTCATGTTCTTACGCAGGTTAGATACTGCAGCCACCAATGGATCCCAACAGTGCTCTGCACTTGTAAATGTGACAAAAAATGTTGGCAGGCCTAATTGTCGGATCATTGCAAAAATATTTTTTTTGTTTTGTTGCAAATAGTCAAGAGAGGTGTGGATGTTTTTGAAATGTATGTATCCAATATCAGATTTCATAATTTTTTCTAGGTTAATTTTGTACTTCATATCCTCCACGAACAACTTTATTCCTTGTAATTGGCCTTTTCTTGTTCGGACCCACATGTGTTGAAATAATGTAACTGCGAAAAGCATTATTATTATTATTTTATTATTGGATTAAATCCCCATTGCGGATTAATCATGTCATTATTATTATTATTGCTATTGGATTAATCCCCATTGAGAATTAATCATGTCGGTAATTGTATAAGGACCAAATCCCCTTTTGCGGATTGGTCATCGGACAATTACAAAGGGCGGAATAAGAAGTCAGCCCCAACAGTTATTATGGAAGACCCATAATTAATTAAAGGTGGGTTTACCCACCCAAAGTGAGAGGTCGGCCCTGCCAGTTGTTACCTTTCACACTTTCCAGTCTTGTATAAATAAGAGGCTAGCGCCTCACTTCAAACACACAACTCACTTGCTCATTATCTCATGAGGCAAGCTGCAATTACCAGTTGGAGAGAGGAGGAGAAGAGTGGTGCATCTCTTGGGGAGGAATTTCTGTATTGGTTTGAGTTATCTCTTGAACATTACATAATCTATTTATGATAAGGAAGTTTTTGCTGGGTTTTCTTCCCCTAGAGGGTTTCCCAGGATAAATGTTGTGTCTCTTGTGAATGTGTATTTCTCAATGATCTTGTTCATATTATGCTCTTATCTATTGAAATGAAAAGAACTATAATAATGGCATAAACATTAACATGGTATCAGATCCAACCTAAAGAAATCATTATTTGCAAGAGGAAAAACGTCACTGTTACCGTACCAAAAAATTAGGGTTTTGAAAAAGTGAGTATTTTCAGCTCCCTAACCTCCTAGAAAGTTGCGCCCTCCCCCAAGGATCAATTTGGCACCTAGATCACACCTTTTTAGTGGCTGGATCTCCCGAAAAGTGAAACCCTAGTTTCACAAAAGAACCAGAAGTACCAGAAAACCAGTACCAGAAGTACCAGAGTACCAGAAGTACCGGAAGCACCAGTCCAGAAATTCGTAGATCAGATTTGACGGGGTAAAATTTGGATTTTCTCAGATCTGAGGACACCAGGCTACTCGACTCAGCCAAGCGCACCTCCTGGTAAGGTCAAAATTTGATTTCGAGCTTTTTCAATTTTTGGTTATTTTTATTGTCGAAAGTACAAGATGTCTGCAAGCACAAATCTTGTTGAGAAACTAGAAGGCATAGACAACTTCCGTGCCTAGAAGTATAGGATCGGTTTGATCCTTGTAGAGAATGACCTATCAAGATTTATCAAAGAAGAAGTGGAGGAACCTGAAGATGCCATAGAGAAAGCGAAGCATCAAAAGGACTCAATCAGGGCTCAGAGAATCATTGCATATTCAATCAAAGACCACCTGATCCCGTATGTATCGTCAAAGAAAACCCTGAAGGAGATATTTGATGCTCTAAGAAAACTATATGAAGGAAAGAACATCAATCAAAAGATGAATCTCAGAACTCAATTGAAGAATACTAAGATGCAGAAAGGAGAAATGATTCAGGAATATTTCTCCTGAATCTCTGAAATAAAAGAACAATTGAAAGCGATTGGAGACACCATCGACGAAGACGAATTTGTAATAACTTCCTTAAATGGTATCACATGACCTTGGGATGCCTTCATCCAGTCAGTATGTGGAAGAAAGAAAAAACTACAGTTTGAAATCCTTTGGGAAGAATGCACCCAAGAAGATACAAGGGTAGCCAACCGTGAAGCACTATGAGCAAGGGACGATGATCAAGCCCTAGCTACTCATACAAAAGGAGGAAGGAAGAAACCCTTCTTCAAAAGGGAATCTCATAGAGAACCACAACCATCAAACAAATTCAGCAATCAAGAATCTCATTCAAGAAATTTTTAGAAGAAAAGACAATGCAAGGGACGAGATCTCTCATCTATACAATGCTATCATTGTGATAAGATGGGACACAAGGTGAATAATTGTCCAGTCAGAAGAGAAGAGTACAAACGGAATCACAAAAGGCAACATGCTCACATTGTCAAAGATGA
>JASDQU010504399.1:64965-77383 GCA_032191745.1 Picea mariana | reverse complement strand
TCAAAGATTGATTAATCAGCAAGTAGCTTTAAAGTGGGTGGAGAACAAATTGTAACTAAACCAGTGCAAAGCAGGGTCTAAGAGACAATCAAAAGAATTATTATCAGGCTATGAGATAAACAATGGGATGACAGCCATTCAAAGCTTGATAACACAGATAATAATGAAGAAGAAAGATGGAAAGCTGACAATCAAAATTGAAAGAAACCTGTGATCTATATTAACATAACAAGGTCTGAGTACAATAGCCAATTACTCTATCCAAAATTGAACCCTCTATCAAACTGAGTTCCTAGGCTTTATAGCCTTTACAAACAGTTTTCAGATCCTCCAAACATGGATCAAATCAACTAAAAATAGTAAGTAAAAATCTGTTGCAAAAGAAGTGGGATACTTCCTCAAAAGGAGGACAATCCCTGATTTTCCTCTTGTTGAATGTTTATGATGTGGAGACAGCCTTCCAAGGCTAAATTTCTCTTCTTCTGTTGAAGCCAAGTCGAATTGATTGAGCTGGAAGGATACCCTGTCTTTTAGTTCAAGGGAAATTACCCTTTTACCTTTGAAATCGCTCTTTTCTTCATCATAGACCAAAAATAGATGCTGGAATGGGTGAGATAATTCATAAGACACCTATTAGAAAAGGTTCCATATCATTTAATCCCGAAAATCTTCGACCTGTGCAAAAACTCGCTCAAATTCTGCACACAGTCACTTTCGGCGGTTGACTGGCACATTTCTCGGGTAGCTTAACCACCGAAAGTCAGAATTTTCATAAAAAACTGCCTTTGGGAAAAATCAATTTTCTCAGCCATAAAATATCCGTTTTGCACGTTCCAATAGTCGATCGACATCTACAGATCGTAATATTTCCAATGGTACAATTAGATTTGGATTTGGAGCTAGGGAATATAGTTAAAATTTCCCTTCAATATTAGGCATATTTCCTTCAAAAATGTCGGTGTGTTTTTTAGAGTTAACAGGTTCGATCATAACAATAGGAATAGAATTTGGTTGTTCTTCCACTTCAGGTAATGGGTCATTAGGAATTCCCATTCCTCTATGAATCAACAACCCTATCAGTCTATGATTGGAAATAAAATTCATGGGATGCTTTGATCTCTTGACAAAGTGAGCCATATTATGCAAGGAATGAAGAAGGTATTAAGGGATGTTTATTAGCTTATGATGTCTTAAATGTGATAGTAGTATAAAATCAGAAAATTAAACTACTTGATATCTTTCCTCACATGTAATGTACCTCTTTGTAAATTCTAATACTTTCCCCCATGGTATGGGTAAGGAACTTACATCTACACTTCGACCCTTGGTCTGCACTTTCTCATTGTACACGAGAAAACCCTTCTGTGTGTCGGGAAGATGTGATTTTCTGTTAAACCATCTTTCTCCTGTGGTCGGAAACCCTGTCACAGTAGCCACGGTTTCTTCTGTTACTGGAATCCTTACCCCGTGCACCATTGAATACCCTTTTGTGAGATTTTGACTGAACTCCAATACCTCTTCTTCATTAAACCCTTGCATCTTCTTAAAATAAGAAATCCAGCTAGCCTGTAGAAATATTTGGTAAACATCTGGGTGTAGCAGCAATGCATCCAGGTTTTCCAGTTCATACCTCACATCTGATCCTCCCATGACATTGTTTTAGAGTCTAACAGTCACATAGGAGGATAAACCAATACCTAAACCAAAGACAAAGGAAGTTCAAATGTGGATTGCATAAAGAACAGAGTGTCTCAGTGAAAATAAGCATGGTAGAAAGGTGGAAGAGGTGAATATAAAAAGGGATTTTAATGTTATGACAATGTAGATTTTCTTTCCCCCCAAGTAATCTGATTGGCTCTTGGTTCAACGAATTTAGGACAACCAGTAGGTAATCGTTTAAAGCTTTATTCCATATCTCCATCACTTTGACACGTAGGATTAGTAACGTACCTCATAACTTACCACATGAACTGATCTATCGGAGTAACTGCACTGTCCAACCGCCATTTGATCCACATGGAATAGCTGTAATGATGAGAGATGGCTCTGGAATGTGAGAAATGATGATATGATAGGTGGATCATAGGTGGAGTCCTTTATGTGGTTGACCAACTGGAAATCTATGGATGTGGAGTCAAGTAATGATGAAGCGACATTTTCTGACAGAGAGAGGGGAAAATATAGCAGTGAAAATGACAAAACAACAATGTTTCATCATGGAAAAATGGCAGAAATGCAAAAAATGGGTGAAGCAGTATGAAAAATAGTGAAAAGGAATAACAACGATAGGTGTTTCAACATGTATTTTTGGACAGGCTAGTGGAATTTGGTGTAGCAGAATGTAAATCGGCCAAATTGTTGGGAAAATGGTGGAACAACACGTAAAGTGAAACGACAAAATAGTCGGGAAAATGGTGTAACAACATGTAAAGTGACCATGATGAAACAACATGGAAAGAGGTGTAACAACATGTAACCAAGCCGAACATAGAATTCCTTAGTTTTCCAAAAACTAATCCTTTGACTCCCTTCGCTGTAATCTACCTTTCTCTTCTTCAATCCATCTGCACACAAGTATTTTTCTAATACCCTTCTAGGTTGATTTTATTAGAAAGAAAAAAATGAAATACTTTAAGAAAAAAAACAGAAAAATTCAAGTTCGCATAGTTTATTTATATACAAGGTTTTATTAAAAGAAAAAAGTTCTAAGGTTCAGAAGGGGAAGGATCAAGCTTCATTCCCTTTAAAAATTGATAACTTGTATCAGCTATACATATAGATTTAAATTCTGCCTTGGAAAATGGACGCTGATACAGGCGCAAGCGATGACCATTAGCAAGTAACTTTGTATTGGATCCATCAATAGTGATTAACTTGACTGTCCCATTGGGAAAAATAGTTTCTAGCTCATAATGTCCCATCCATATTGTATGCAGCTTACCTTGGAATTCTTTAAAGCATGAATCATACAATAAATCCCAATCTCCCTTTTTGAATATTTCTTCTTGATGACTCAGTCATGCCACTTGGTTCTCTGTTGTTGAATTACTGTGGTTTGATGAATAGAATCCAAACACTTCTCATCCAACTCATTTAGCTGTTGCAGTCTCTCATTTTGTGCTACAGTCAAGTCTAGGTTGACTGCTAATGCAGTTCTTAAGGTTTTGATCTCGAATTCAATGGGAAAAATAGGGCTCTTCCCATATACCAGTTCATAAGGAGAAAAACTAGTTGTGTTCCTCCAAGTGGTTCAATAAGCCCATAGAGCTTCATGCAATCTATCAGACCAATCCCTACGATGTTCCCTCATTTTTTTAGTAAGAATAGATTCTATTACTTTGTTTTTACTTTCCACCTGGCCATTACCTTGGGGATGGTATGGGGAAGTTGTTCTATACATGATATTTATTGAGTAGGGATTCAAGCTTATGTGATGTGAAAGGTGGTCCCCCATCAGTAACTATCTCTCTAGGAACTCCAAAGCTAACAAATATATCTTCAAACAAAAATGCTAAGACAACTTCTTTTGAGGCCCTGATGAATTCTTTTGCCTCAACCCACTTGGTCATGTAATCTGTGCAGACCAATATATAGAATTTTTGATTAGAAGGTGGGTTAATGGGCCCTACAAAATATATGGCCCATCTCTCAAAAGGCTCTAACACTAATTGAGGTTGGAGAGGCATCTCATGCCTATGATTTGGCTGACCCATGCATTGGCAACTATCATAGGCTTGGACATACTTCCTTGCATCTTGAAATATTGTGGGCCAGAAATAACCCATCCTTAAAATTTTATGCCCAATCCTTTTATCAGCAAAATGACCCCCACAAGGGCCATCATGGAAATCTTTAAGAAGATCATAAACTTTGTCATCTCTCACACATCTCCTGATTTCTTGATCCAGGCCTATGTATAAAAGGTATCCCCCTATCCAACTATACCGAGCACTCTTATAAATTATCTTCCTGATTTCTCGGGGAGATAGATGTGGAGGTACCTTCCCTACAACCAAATAATCAACAATGTATGCATACCAAGGTGAGTGAGCAGATACTGCAAACAAATTTTCATCTGGAAAGGAATCATCTATAGGTGAATTATCATCATTTATATTCAATCTTGAGAGAAAATCAGTAGCCACATTTTCTTTTCCTGGTCTATCTACTATAGTGATGTCAAATTCTTATAGAAATAACAACCATATTGTTACTCAGGCGTTAGTAATAGGTTTTTTCATCAAATATTTAATTGTTGAATGATCAGTATGAATAAAAGTAGAATAACCAGTGAGATAATGCCTAAATTTATTGATCGCATAAACTACTGCCAAGAATTCTCTTTTTGTAACTGTATAATTTAACTCAACAGGAACTAAGTTCTTCCTAATATAGTAGATAGCATAGGGATCTTTGTCCTCCTATTTCCCTAGCACTGCACCAATTTCGGTATCAGAGGCATCTGAAGAAATGTGAAATGGCAGAGCCCAATTGGGCCCTCTCAAAATGGGAGCTGTGGACAATTTTTGTTTCAGATATGCAAAAGACAATTCACACTTGTTAGTCCAACTAAATTCAACATCTTTTGTTAATAGAAAAAATAAAGGAGAGGCAAGTTTGGAATTTTTTTAATGAATCTCTTGTAATATCCAACATGCCCTAAAAATATTCTTACCTCCTTCTAATTTGATGGAGTTGGAATGTCCAAAATTACCTGGATTTTGGCTGGGTCTACCTGAATTCCTACATAAGAAATGAAGTGTCCCAGCACCACACCTTCGCTCATCATCATATGACACTTTTTTGTACTTAGAGAAAGATGAGACTGTATACATATTTTGAGTACTTTTTCCAGATTAGCTAAATCTTCATCAAAATCAGTACCATAAGGTGTAAAGTCATCCATAAATATTTCCATACAGTCATTTACCATATCAGAGAAAATACCAATTACAACTCACTGGAAAGTGGATGGTGCATTACACAATCCAAATGGGAGAACCTTGTAGGAAAATGTACCCCAAGGGTTGGTAAAGGTGGTCTTATCTTGGTCCTGTGGAGCAATGGTTATCTGGTTATAGCCACTAAATCCATCCAGGAAAGAGAAAAACTTTTTCCCAAATAGGTTTTCTATAACTTGATCAATGAATGGAAGAGGGAAATGATCCTTATGTGTGGCCTTATTCAGGGCTCTATAGTCCACACACCCTCTCCATTTACCATTATTTTTAGGCACAATAACCAACGGTGAAACCCACTCGCTGTCTGATATAGGGTAGATGAATCTGGCATTTAGAGGTTTCTGGAGTTCTTCTTTAATAATATCTTTAATATTAGGGTTCATCCTCCTTTGGGGTTGGCAAATGGGTCGACATTATTTCTTTAATGTATATATGGTGGGTGCATAGTTCAGAGGAAATTCCTTTCATATCTATGTAATCTCGTGCAAATGCTTCTTTATGTTCAATCAATAACTTCATCAAATGACAAGTTTTAGCAGAAGATAAATCAGGATTGATGTTCAGGGTTTTTTCAGGTTTGATTTCTACAGCGATGCTCTTAGAACTGACTTTAGGAAATAATTCAGTTGTTTCAACATATGTTTTTATAGCTAAATTAACTTGATTTACAATAGTTTCAAAGAACATTTCCGGGCTCACTCCTTCCTGGGCAGTAGGGTCAAAGATTCTACTCAATCAATGGTACGTGTTTTGTGTAACAACAGAGGGGTCATTGATAAAGCTATTGATTATCTCATCCGCTATCTCGTCTTTGAAACTTAGGTCTTTTCCTATGGTTAGCACAGGCAGGGCACTTTGATCCTCAAGGTCTATCCATAAATAATTTTTGGGTTCCACACTGGGTGTACCATGAGGATAAAGGGTAAGTTTCTTGGTATCATAACCATCAGATACGATCATTGAACCATATATACAACCAATGAAGGCATCAGTTGTAGCTAACCATGGTCTTCCTATAATTAGAGGATGACCCCCCAGATGAGTTTTAGGTTGCAATACGACAAAATCAGCAAGATACTCCCATGAATCAACTGAAAGAACTAGATCATCGATTACTCCTTCTAGTTTAATAGTAGAACGATCAACTAACTCTAAAACAGTAGGAGTAGGTTGGAATTGCGTTCTAAGTTGTAGCAATTGTGTTGTATCTATTGGAATAATGTTAATTGCTACCCCTAAATCAACAAGCACATCGAGAATACATGTCTGTCCAATTTTGACAATGACTGTAGGGTTTCCTGGGTCACCATATTTAATAGGTGGGGTTTTACCTAACATCAGTTCAGACAATTCTCCCACTATGTGTACTGTGAGGGGGTCCCTAGGTTTCCTTCCAGGATTTTTGATACAGATCTCTCTCACAGTCTTGGCATAAATAGGGACATCCTTAATCACTTGCAATAGTGAAATTTTAATGTGCAGATTTTGCAACTCTCTTAAGAGATTAAAGGATGGTAATTCCACAGTTTTGGTAATTTCCAATCTTTCAAGGAATGGGGGTTCTACTAATTCTATAATAGGTTCATCAATTTCTTCTATATCAGTAGATGGTTTTTCCCCTAATTCCTTGTCTGATTTTGAAGATGGGGCATCTTCAATTATTGGCTCGATTATTCTCCCTGATAGTAATTTTATCTCATCACAAGGCATAGGGGTAATAGACAGAGCTGGCACATTGTGTTTATCAATATTCTGAATGACCTTATTATTTGGATTTGGGTTAGGTTGCACAGGCATCTAAGGTCATAATGGAGGATTGTTCTGTGGGGCATTGGGAGGTAACTGCAGTTGTTGTTCCTGATATTGGGGTTGGAACTGTTGTTGATAGGGGTTCTGTTGGTGAGGGTTTCTCCAATATTGGTTCCATTTTCCAGGATGATTCTGTTGTTGGGGCATAGGTACCCATGCATTAGGATCCTGATAAGGAGATGGCATCTGATTTGGAGGGGGGGAATTCATCTGGCCATATTGAAGCTGATTGTTCACATTATTCCAATAATTAAGTGCTTCAGGAGAGAATTGAGGGTTTGTACCTTGACCTCTTGGCTACCATTGTCTTCTCTATGTTATTAGATATAAAGCCTCTGCTTCCTCATTAGTTTCCATCATTGATTCTTTTACACCTAGTAGGGAGGGACATTTGTCAATGGCATGATCTAATTCACAAATAAGACATACCTGGACACTGTTCAGTGGGAACTCCCTTGGTGGATGTTTGTCTCTACATTTCGGACAGAAAATGGACAATGCCTGATCTGATTATTCTTAGTTTTGTTTGATCTATAGAGTATCGATTTGTGAAGCAAAAGAGTTAATCATTTCTGTTTTGAAACCTTCTAACAAATTTCCTATTTCTACTCTTATTGCCCCTCCATTGGCTGATTTTTGTACCCTTGAAAAAGGGGTATCCCTGGTAGCTGACTTATTCCTTGTAGATCCTTGACAGAATCTCTTACAAAGATATAAAATGTCTTCATATGATTCCTTAGATATATCTCCCTTTCCAAGCATAGTCAGCATATCTAAACAATCATCTCTAACTCATTTTAGCAAAATATTTTTCAGAATGTCCTTACTCACATCTGGATGTCCTGACCTTTATAGATTATACTGGAGTCACTCCACAAAATCTTCAAGGGTCTCGTCCTCCTTTTGAGACATCTTGAACATTTCCTCTCTTCATTCCCTCATTCGACAGTAGTCTTGGTACTTGTTCAGGAAAATTTTCCTCATTTGTCCCCATGTTGAAATATTCTCTCCTCCAAGGCTCATGAACCATATTAACGTGTTACCCTTCAATATAGCTGGAAACAATTTAATATTCTGGGCAGTGGTAGTGTAGTCATAGATTCTACACAGAATATCAAATTCAAACAAAAACTCATATGGATCCTCTATAGATAATCCATGGAAATTTGGCAGGGCTGAGAGAGGTATGTTCTTCATAGGAGCTATCCCCTGTGTGGGAACATTAGTAATAGGAAAGACCAGGGTAGAGATATTATTTCCACCATTTCCATGATCTTCATTGTTCAATGGATTCTCACTGTGTAACTCTTCTTCATTATCTCCTTGATTTTCCATACTTGCTCTCCAATTAATACGAAAATTGTCCCACTCCTCTTTAGTGACTATCTGTTCGTTGATATGATAAACAAATTCTTCTGGATTTTCCATGTTTCGAGCTATACTTCCTTGATCTTCAATATTGTCCAGTGTTGCATGCTGACTTGTTGGTCACAAACCTTCATCTTCAACCCCTGATGAAAACGATGTTTCAAAATGGGGTAGTTATGATGACTGAGGGATATGTCTTCTTAGAGAATTTGAAGGGAGAAAGAAATATCTCGAAGAAGAATCTGCTCTGGCTATAATCTCATCAACAAAGGTTTTCCTTCCCAGTGCAGGATTCCTTCCACCACGTCCTTTGGCACCTGTAGGGTTAGTATTTTTGGGGATACGTCCTCTTGTTCCTTGATTCATGCAGACTATTCATTCCTAAGAAAAAGAAAACTAATGTGCTTACAAGAATCTGTAATTATCTTCCCCAACAGTGGTGTCAAAATGTTGGGCACTTTAATTGTCTAAATAAATAGACAATTAAGGTGTTCAATATAAATTGTCAAACCTAGGGAAGTTTTTTTATTGTAAGATAATTGTGCACAGTCTATGCTATATTATGAAAGCAACACTAATCAAATTGCAATAAGGTAAACTAAAAGAAACAAAATTGAAAAGTTCAACACTAACACAAGTTGTTGACACAGCTGGATTTCTAATCTATTATTGCAGAATTGAACTCACACTTGCATAATTGAAATCACACTTGCCTAATTGAAATCTAATTTCCAGGAGTAGAAATTGATGAGTGTATAAGAATCCTGGATTATCTAATCTATTCTAATTTTCTATATTACTCTTGTAGAAAGAAGTTATGTGCTAATTGTTGAAAGGAAGTCTACTTAATTACAGAAGGGGAATTCACACTTCTAATTACTTTTTCTTGAAAATAGAGATTTAATCTAATGTAGAAAAGGAATTAACTCTCAAAGCAATTCTCCAGCAGTATTCAACAATTGATGCTAACTCTCATGAGACATACTAATGCGCATTAACAGAAAGGGACTGAACTATAACAACAAATGTATTCTAGAAGTTCATAAGCAGGTAAATCACACAACTATAATAATCAAAGCAGTTAATCTAAAACTCAAAGCAGAGGGGAGTGTGTGAGGAAGGTGGGCCCTTTCCTTTTCACTGAATCCACTCGAAAAAGACTACAGTAGGTTAGAGAAACTCAATTCACTTCTTTATTAACTCGCAAAAATGTTCAGATACAATATGATTCACTTCACTCTCTGATCCACAGCTAATATTCAATACCAATGATTACAAAAGATATGTTATTTAACGACAAAGTCATTTAGTTGAAACGGACTCAGGACAACCTTGAGAATCATATATTCTCAAGTTGGTCATATGATACAAATAATCTCTCATCTTCACAAAATATGGAAAAAGAATCTTGATCACCAGCGTGAGACAAAACGTGTAACAACCTTGAGGATCGGTCTTTAGGATTCAAATTTGAATGATATACAAGCTTCCAGGATCGGTGGGCATTTGTTGCAGCAGGTGTAACAGTTTCTAGGAAAGGTGCGCAGTTGTTGTAGTCATGTAACAACATGAAGAACTAACACACAGTTGTAATAGCTGGTGTAACAGCAACAATCTTTCTTCAAGACTTGGCTGTTCTACACATTTTGATCATTAGTTGAACATTCATGGGTAAATTATGAGAAACACTACCAATCAAACATGTTAAGTAAATAAGAATATAAAAGAAAGATCAATGATTCATACCTTGGAAAAAAGGTCTTAGCAAACCTGATATTAGGCATTTCACCATAGAAATGATAAGGTTGAATGAGCAAAAGATATAGTGAAAAAGGGGCATTTATGGGTCCTAACACTAGTCAAAGATAGAAGAAGAGCATGAGAAACATTTGAGAATGGTGTTGCAATCTTAAGAGAGAATAAATTGTATGCCAAAATAAGTAAGTGGAATTTTATCAAAAGAAGATTCACTACTTGGGGCATATTATATCAGCAGATGAGATAACAGTCGATCCCGATAAGATAGAGGCCATTAGAGGTTGGAAAGCACTAAGAAATGTGACAGAGGTCATATGATTTATGGGTCTTGTTCGTTATTACCAAAGATTCATAAAAGGGTTTTCAAATATTGCAAGCCCAATCACTTATTTTCAAAAGAAGGGAGTGAAATTTGAATGGATTTCCATGTGTGAAGAAAGTTTTTAGAAACTAAAAGATATATTTAAAAATGCACCCATATTAAAGATTGGATATCTAGATGAAGATTTTGTAGTGTGCATGGATTCATGCAAGGATGGGATTGGGGGAGTCTTCAGTCAAAAAGATCACATCATGTGCTATGAGTATAGGAAACTAAAAAAGCATGAAAATAATTATTCTACACATTGTTATGATCCAACACCTTAAAAATGATAAGAAATCAATAAATTATAGTCCACTTCGAGGGGGAACCCTCATTAACAATATATCCACTTCAAAACACAATAGGATTTCAGATAATATGATCCTAATACTAGATATCCTTGATATATATATATAGGAGACAAGGGGTTTCAATTATGATGAAAGGGTGCAATGAAGGGTTCTAGTTGACCTAATATAAATGTAATAATTCAACATCTAGGGCTTAATAATGAGTTTTATACATAGCATGGGGATTTTTCTAGGTCTTAACATTCCCCTCCCCTTCAAACAAGTTTTTTCCTCAACACTTGACTAGCCATAGATGCTTCTGCACAAAGAACTCATCTTCCCATGTCACCTCTTCCACTAGAAGGTTCTTCCATTTGATGAGCTACTATGTAATTGCTCTATTTCTCAGCTGCTTAATTCTTGTTTCAAGGATCATTTCTATATATAGTATGATTTTCCCTTCTTCATTTATCTCTTGTAAAATAATTTGTACTGGGATCTTGTTGTCGATGAACTTTTTTAAGAAAGAAAAATGGAAGACTATATGTACACATGAAGATGGAGGAAACTCCAATTTGTATGCCATACTTCCAATCCTGTGCAAAACCTTATAGGGGACATAATATTTGGGTGCTAATTTATTGTCCTTCTTTTTTTCATGGGGGACATTTTTCTGTATGGTTGTAGCCTTATAAATACCCAATCCCCCACTTCAAATCCCCTTTCACTGTGATGTTGATATTCTTGTTGTTTCATCCTATTTTGTGCCATAACCAAGTTTTCCTTCAATAGTTTGAGGACCTCTTGTTGGCTCCCTTTGTGGTCCTCCACTACTTGAACCTTTGTATTCCCTTTAAAGGGTGATGTGATGGATGGAAGACAATATCCGTAAAGTTATAGAAATGGGGACATTTTTTATGAAGTATGGAAGGATGTTTTGTACCACCATTCCACCAAGGGAAACCACTTGACCCATTGTGTTTGTTTATCGGACATAGAGCAACGAATATATACTTCTATACATTTATTCACAAACTCAATTTTCCCATCATATTGAGGGTGCTAATATGATATATGAGCCAATTGAGTGCCCAAACAAAAAAATTAGTTAATATAGGTATAGGTGATTCTTACATAAGTATAGGTAATGGGAATTCTTACATAAGTATAGGTGATCATGATACCATAGAAAAAAATTCTTCCATACAAAATTATCTACTGAACTGGGGTCTTCATGTAGTTTTTGAATTATCTTTCACACCTTTTGATCTTGATTCCATTCTATCTTTGCTTCTTCCACCCAATCACATTGCGGGATAGAAATAACACATAGTGAACCTTCTGTTTCTTATTCTTTCCTAGAAAGGGCATCTGCCACAACATTATGTTTTCCTATTTTGTAGATAATTTAAAAGGCATAAATCAACATATTTGTAACCCATTTTTGTTTCGCTTCTAAGGATAATCGTTTCTCTAAGAAGTACTTCAAACTGTCATGATTTTTTTTTACCTTGAAGTGTCTTCCTATTAGGTAGGGGAACCATTTTTTAACTGTATGTATTATGGCCAACATTTTTTTTTCATAAATGGGTTTGACTAAGTTTTTCCTTTAAGTTGGTTGATTTCAAAGAAAGGGGCCTTCCTTATTTTATTAAAACCACACCAATTCCATGGCCTAAGGCATCACACTCCACAACAAATGTTTTTGTAAAGTTGGGTGTGGCTAAGACGAGAGTTGTACACATAACCTCCTTAAATTTTTCAAAATATTTGATTTCTTATTCGGTCCAAGAAAATGCTTCCTTCCTCAATAATGTTGTTAGAGGTGTTGTTATTTCACCATAGTTCTTGAAAAAATTGTGGTAATA
>JASDQU010504399.1:0-29393 GCA_032191745.1 Picea mariana | reverse complement strand
TAGCGAGAGTAATTCGTAGGTTGGGAACAATAAATTCCAATCGCATGATTGCTTCTTTGTCACGAACCAATCTAAATGGTCTGCATTTAATGAGTCATTTGTAGGTGGTGTGATATACCCACAACACTACAAGGATTCATTGGTCCCAGTCATCACGCTACACATTACAAACTTTGGTTAATGCATGTTCTAAAATTTTATTGAAAGCTTCAACTGTACCATATGCTTGATGATGATAGGGAGTGCTCTTCTAGTGATGTATCATGAACTCCTAAGTGAGTTCTCGAATGGTCTCGTTCAGAAAATGTGAGCCTTGGTCACTCACCGGGACCTTTGGACAACCAAATTTAGTAACCACATACTCAAAAATGAATCGTACAGTCGTTTATGCTATGCAATACTTAACCAATGTGGCTCTGGCCCATCGCGTCAGATATTAAGTGGTCGTAATAATGTAGCATGTACCCATATGACATGTGGGAGGACCAACAGGGCCCACAAAATCAATTTCCCATTTCTAAAATGGTTCTAATGTTGTAACTGGAAACAGAGGGAGCTCATCTCTACGGCAAGGCTTTCTGATTCATTGACATACATCGCAGTGTTTAAAATACTCCTTGGCATCGATGAAGAGTGAAGGCCACCAAATCTCTGCACAAAAAACCTTGCACACAGTGGCCTTACCAGCATTGTGTCCCCCTGCAATACCCTCATGTGCTTCATACAAAATGGGTCTCGTTCATTTTCTAAAACATACATGCAGAGAATGCCATTTGCTCCCAATTTATACACTTGATCAGAAATCAATTGATAGTTTACACTACGGGTCACTAGTTGAAGACGCTAGACCGAAGTATACCTTTTTGGGGCATGTCTTGATGTGAGGAATTCAACAATTTCAGCCAGTTGATCAGGAACTGCTTCAACTATTGGCACCCAAATTTTTGGGTTCATTTTGCATGTGCGCACAAATGAAGTTGTGCATTCTCATTCCAAGTTTTGTGCACCCCCACTCTAGTTTTATGTGTGCTTAAGCTAAATGCATTGAAAAGGGAAAGGAGTGTGTGACTGACCGAGTTTTGATATTGTGCGCCAAGTCCAAGATATAAAATATGTATGTCAGTCCAATTTTTGTAATAGTGCCAGAAATCAAGAAGCCACATACTGGAATCAAGAAATGAATCATCAAGAAATCTTCTCAAATGATTATGTCCAACAACACAAGGGATTATGGAGCTGAAAGAAGATGAGTTAGAGAGGCAATTAAGATTGCCCCAATTCTAGAAGGCTACATCAACTGCAGGCAGGATCTAGAAGCGTGCGAGGTAGTTTTTTAGTAGAACGAGTGGAGCAAAGCAGAAAGAGACAGAGCTCTTGAGCAGAGAAAGTTATAAAAGGAAGCAACAACATCAGAGATAGAATTATATGGTTAGATGAGATCCATTGAGTTGTTGGTATCGAGCTCACTTTGAGCCTTTTGTAACGTTGTAATGCTTCTAAATATAAATTTGAGTCTATCGTATGTTTGAGGTATAAAAAGGATGTGCATTGCATATTATGTTGTATTTCTAGGAAATTATATCATAAGGGATGTGAAACTTTGTTGTTGTCGAATATAGTTTGTTTACTATATGTTTGTGTCGAATGGAATGAAGGAATAATAAAGTTGTGATAGTTCTAATATATTGTGTGTCTATCGTGTGTTATTTGGATATTCATGTGTATTGTTTTACTTATTAGTCACAGTGAGTCATTGGATATGGAATGTGTGAATGACATCTCAAATGGATCCTGATTTGTTATGATCCAATGCATTAAAATTGATAAAAAGTCAATAATTGCAGTCCACTTCGAGGGGGGAACCTCCTTTTACAATAGATCCACTTCATAATACAATATGAGATGAGATAAGATGTTCTTAATACTAGATATCCTTGATATATATATATATATATAAGAGACAAAGGGTTACAATTAAGATGAAAGGGTGAAATGAAGGGTTCTATCTGACCTACTAGAAATGTAATAATTCAATATCTAAGGCTTAATAAGGGGGTTTATACATAACATGGGGTTTTTTCTAGGGCTTAACATGCCCTTCCCCTTCAAACAAGTGTTGTCCTCAACACTCGTTTAACCACGGATGCTTCTGCAAGAAGAACTCATCTTCCCATGTCACCTCTTCCACTAGTATGTTCTTCCATTTGACGAGGTACTATGTAATTGTTCTATTTCTCAACTTCTTAATTCTTGTTTCAAGGATTGTTTCTAGATATACTATGATTTTCCCTTCTTCATTGATCTCTGGTAAAATAGTTTGGATTGGAATCTTGTTGTTGATGACCTTCTTTAAGCAAGAAGCATAGAAGACTGGATGTACACATGAAGATGGAGGCAACTCCAATTTGTAAGCCATACTTCCAATCCTTTGCAAAATCTTATAGGGTCCATAATATTTGGGTGTTAATTTATTGTCCTTATTTTGTTGCTTGAGGGACATTTGTTTGCATGGTTGTAACCTTAGAAATACCCAACCCCCCACTTCAAATTCCCTTTCAATGTGATGTTTATATGCTTGTTGTTTCATCCTATTTTGTGCCATAACCAAGTTGTCCTTCAATAGTTTGAGGACCTCTTGTTGGTTCCCTATGTGGTCCTCCACTACTTGAACCTTTGTATTATCTTTCAAGGGTGATGTGGTGGATGGAGGATGATATCCATACAATGCCAGAAATGGGGAATTTTTTTATGAAGTATGGAAGGATGTGTTGTACCACCATTCAGCCAAGGGAAACCACTTGACTCATTGTGTATGTTTATCAGATGAAAAGAAACGAAAATATCCTTCTAAACATTTATTCACAATCTCATATTTCCCATCAGATAGAGGGTGGTAATATGAGCTATAAACCAATTGACTATTCAAAAGAGAAAATAATTCAGTCCAAAAATTTCTTGTGAAAATTAGGTCTCTGTCACTTACAATAATCTTTGGGACTCCATGAAGTTTTTGAACGGTTTCCATGAATGTTGTTTCTATTATACTTGATTTAAAAGGATGAGAAAGATAGCAAAAATGGGCATACATTTTTAGTCAATCCACTACTACCATGATGACAATCTTTCCTTAGGATTTGGGTAAACCTATAATAAAATCCATGGAAACTTCATCCCAACATTGGCTTGGTATAGCTAATGGTTGTAGGAGACCTGGAGTCTTGATTGAACATCATTTTTAAGACCTTCTCAGAAAAAATCCTTCTTGATCATGTGGTATGTTTTCAAGAATCCTGAATGCCCCCCTATAGGAGAAGTATGCAATTCCAGAAGGATCTTCTATTTGAGTTGAGAATTCTTACATAAGTATATGATATTGTGATACCATAGAAAATCATTCTTCCATAAACAATTATCTACTGAATTGGGGTCTTCATGTAGTTTTTGAATGATCTTGCATACCTCTTGATCTTGATTCCATTCTATCCTTTCTTTTTCCATCCAATAAGATTGCAGGATAGAAATAACACATAGTGAACCTTTTGTTTCTTCTTCTTTCCTGGAAAGGGAATTTTCCACAACTTTATGTTTTCCTTTTATGTAGATAATTTAAAATTCATAACCCAATATATTTGTAACCCATTTTTGTTTCTCTCCTAAAGATAATCGTTGCTCCAAGAAGTACTTCAAACTATCATAATCCGTTTTTACCTTGAAGTGTCTTCCTATTAGGTAGGGGCACCATTTCTGAACTGCATGTAGTATGGCCAACATTTATTTTTCATAAATGGGTTTGACTAAGTTTTTTCCTTTAAGTTGGCTACTTTCAAAGGCAAGGGGTCTTCCTTCCTGCATTAAAACTGCACCAATTTCATGGCCTAAGGCATCACACTCCACAATAAATCTTTTTGTAAATTCGGGTGTGGCCAATACAGGATTCATACACATGGCCTCCTTAAGTTTTTCAAAAGCTTTAGTTGCTTCTTCAGTCCAAGAAAATGATTCCTTCTTTAATAATGTTGTTAGAGGTGTTGCTATTTGACCATAGTTCTTGACAAACTTGCGGTAATAGCTTGTCAATCCTAAGAATACTCTAAGTTTCTTCAAGGTTTTGGGAATTGGCCATTCCCTCATAGCTTTAATTTTGTTAGGGGCCACGTTTACACCATGAGATACAATATGACCCAAATATTCCACTTATTGAACCCCAAAGGCACACTTGGAAGGCTTTGCATAAATTTGTTGCTCTTCCAATAGTTGTAATACTCTGTCAACATGTTGTACATGCTCTTCCCAAGATTTACTGTAGATTAGTATGTCATCAAAAAATACTAACAAAAAAATTCTAAGGGCTTGAAAGTAGAATTCATCAAGCTTTGAAATGTTGAAGGTGCATTAGTTAGTCCAAATGGATAACCAAAAACTCATAATGACCTTCATGTGTTCTAAAAGTTGTTTTAGGAATGTCTTCCTGCCTCATTCTGATTTGATTATATCCTGAACAAAGATCCAACTTAGTAAAGATTTTTTCTCCATCTAATTCATCTAATAATTCATCAATGACAGGGATAGGAAAATTATCTTTGATGGTCATTTTGTTTAGTTGTCTATAATATAGACACATACACCATGAACCATCGTTTTTTGTAACCAACACCACTGGTGAAGAGAAAGAACTTTGGCTACGTTGAACGATGTTGGTCTCTAACATTTCCTAGATCTTGTGCTCAATCTCACTCTTTTGTGCATATGGATACTTGTAAGGCCTAATGTTAGGTGGTACACTTCCTGGCTGCAAATGAATAGCATGGTCATGATCTCAAGCAGGTGGAAGACCCTTAGGCATTTCACCAAATACCTTGGAATGATCGTTGATGATTATTTGGAGATTTGATGGAGTAGGGGCTATAGATGTTTAAACATCAAGTGATCACAATTGTGCAATTACACCATGGTGTCCCTTTTGAGTAATTTTTCCATGCTATTAGAGCTTATAACTTTATAGGGCTTCCCTTGGATACCTCTAAGCTCAATTTCCTTTCCATTTGAGGAAAATCTCATGAAACGATTTTGAAAATCAAAGGCCATTGTTCCCAGTGATTGCAACCATTGGACCCCTAATACAACATCAACACCGCCCATTTGGATGGAAATCATGGGGCTATCTAGAAAATACTCCCTCGTGTTGAGCTTAATACTATGGAATTTCCCTAAACAATTTATGGTACCTCCATTTGCAATCACTACTTGAAAATCTGGTGTAGGATATACAAAGCAATTGAGATCTTTACTTAATTTGTAATTGATGAAATTATGGGTGCTACCTGAATCAATCAATATTGTTACCTTTGTTTTCTTTTTTATTTATCCTTGTATCTTGAGTGTTTGTGGAGTAATGGTGTTGGCCAATTCATGACAAGATATTGTTGGAGTAGTCTCTTCTAGATCTGGGTCTTGTGACGGTTTCAATTCCTAATCTTCTTCCTCTTCACAGTCTATGTAGAATAGTTTCTTCTCACCACATTTATGCCCCTTGCTTAGGCCTATTTTGTAAAGAATAAATAGAAGTCTAGGCGATGTAAGAAGTAGTGACTAGTCAGTATGAGCCATTGTTGCTAAGTGAAAAAGTAGATATGTGTGATTTGGCTTTGTGCGCACTGTGTGAGACTTTCAAGGCTAAGTGCAAGCCACTATAAAAGACTGTGTAAGGCTCTGTGCCTAGATCTACTTGGGGAAGGAGGATCTAGCGAGGTGCACAGATCTCATGTCCTTTGCGGAGTTGATTTGGAGGCTTTGTGCATGTAATATAATTGAAAGAAGCTAATAAAGAAGATGAAGTGTTGGTGGACATAGCCCCAGGGAGGGGGTGAACCATGTATATCCTGTGTTATGAATTCTTTGTGCTTTATGATTTCTCTCTTTTTTATGTGATTCAATGCTTAGTGCGTTGTTAGATGATAGATGAATCTGATATGATAGCTTAGTGCTTAATAATGTGACCGAATGCTAGATTTGATCTCTGTCGGTATGCTTAGTGCTTGAATACATTGGATCTGTGTGAATGTTGCATTGATCTATTGTTAGGGTTTAGCTGCGCTGTGAACTAAGGTTGAATATTAACGAACTGTAATTACTAAGTGCTCTGTTAAGGTGTCACAATCACATATCTATGTCCCAGCTAAGGTTACATACATATGAGTCCTGCAACCACCCATGCCTCTACCTCGGGTGAGACTTCATCTTCTTCGCAGGTGTTGTCGAAAAGGTTGGTAGTTAGGGTTTTGTTGGTGCACTGTTGTAGCGTTGAACCCTGGGACTGCCCCTGTGCCAACAAATGGTTTCGTTGCCAGGACCTAAAAATGCGATTGCTAGGAACTGAGGAAGAAGATGCTTTGTGCAAAGATTTGACTTAAAACTATGATTGTTGGGAACTGAGGAAGAAGAAGCTCTGTGCGAAAATTTGACCTGAAACTGTGAAAGCTCTATGCGTAGATCTGTTTCCCTAATGTGCAATACTCTACCTGGATTGTGAAACTATGTGCTAAGAAGAGAAGTCTGATCTGAAGAAAATAGGTAAGATCTTGAAGATTTGTGCTCTGAGAAAGGTAAGAATAGTGAGAAATTTTGATTGAAAAGGTAAGATAAGTAGAAATTCTTGTTTCAAAAATATGGATCTAGGTATGTTTGATAAATTTTGTCCTAGCCTGAAAACTAGGGCACAGCTAGAAGAAAGAAGATTTGATATGAGTAGATATGATAAGAATAGTGAAAGATATGTTGTTCCTATGCATAGAAAGAATGTTTGGACTAACAAATGGATGCAGGATCCTAGAAAGAATTTTTTGCAGGTTAGCTACAATGATCCTAATGCGCAGTATAGGAAAGGATGGGGATCATTTAAGAGAAAGAGAGGATTAACTCTTTGTTACAGTTGCAGAAGACCTAGACACCTTGCTAAGGAATTCCCTGGTAGAAGACCCAGTTGTCTTTGTTGTAAATATATAGATCATGAAGTATGGATTGCCCTAGAATGATTGCTAAGGTTAAAAGAATGAATATGAGACAAGAAAACCCTGAGGAAGGTCAAGAAACTAAGATCATGGAAAAACCCCAGAAAGAATCAGAAACTGTACTATTGCAAATGAAAGAAACCATGAATGATCACAGAAACATCAACTTAACAGAGATCTTCAAAGAAAAAGAATGCATAGAAACAAGAATAGGAGACTTCAACATTGATTGCATTCTTGATGAGGAAACATGAGTGAATATCATGACAGAAAGAACTTGGGAAATTTTAGGAAAGCCTGCTATGATTCCTTCATTGGAAGGAATAGGATTATTTAGAGGAAAGTTGATAACCCTATGTGGAAGACTTACCCGGATATCTATGAGTGCTCATGGAACCTCGACAGAAGAATATTTTGAGGTTGTTAAATTTATTGAGAACAGCGCCCCATTTTCTATGTTACTAGAAAAACCTTGGATCGAAAAGGATCAAGCCAGAAGAAAAGAAGAGGAAGTCTTAGAGCAGAAGAAGCAAGAATTAAAAGATTTCATGACTAGGAGGATCGCACATTTGATTGAAGAACAGGAGAACAGGTCGAAGTTATTCAAAACCATAAACTTGGATGTCGAAGTTGAAAGGACACGTGAGGACTTGAGACACCTATCTATACAGAAGAGTAGAGCACCTGCACCAAACAGAGAAGAAGTATTTCCCTTGAACCATAGTAAATACCATCAACAGTGAAAAGTTACTATGCCCAGAGAAGATCAGAATCAGAATAGAAAGAGGAATATTGAGATGAAGATCACCAGGAAGAAGGCTAGAAAGATCAATAAGAAGAAAGCAAAGATAGAAAAGTTACAGAAAATTCCAGAAGGAACTACACAGAAGGAAGGATTCCAGAATCTAAACTTCGTTTGGATACCAGTACATCATAGCATGGCACTTCGCCATGGAAAAGCAATATGATCGTTGAAGTCATTATAACCGTTAGCTCGATGACCCGAATAGTTAGAACAGCAGTTATGGACAAAAATCTCGCCATCAGACCGTTGGGACCACGTCGTAATAGATAGAACTACATTAATGAAGGCTTCTCGCCCATTGGAAAGATTTGTTACCTATTTGTCTACTTATTCCATAGAGCCTTGCACCAAGAACACTTTTTCCACCCATGATTATCTTAGCTCATAGATTAGTTGAATTCACGCAGTGATCATCGAGCTATCGCCATCCATCCTGTTGCATTGAGTATTTTCTCTTCAATTTGAGATAGTCAGCCACGAGCGTGTATGTTCGAAGAACTTAGCATAGTCAAAGAGTTTGTGAAGGAGATACTCATCGACCTCATGACTAAAAAGGTAATTTTTGTTGGCATACAAGCTTCATCGACGAGAGGAGTGCAAGCCTCCCCGTTGACTGCTCGTGGATCCGGACCATTCTGAGTTGCAACTGATAAAAGAACCAAGCATAGAGAGACTTGGCGAATGCGAAGTTATTACCGTCCATCCTACCCAAGTACATATCACCCCTGGCCAGTGTAGTGAGTCACAACAGTGTCCCGAGGGACTTCGAATACACTGTCATCACTGGGTATCTCCCAAAGGGGATACGCACAGTCAGACCACATCTAGAGAGGATTCTAACCTTAAAGATTAATGACTATAACCTAGGAAACTGTAAGAGCTATGGAATTATCGCACCTCACAAATATCTTACCAAGATGAAGGGAAAGAAGACAAAGATCATCCCTCAACCATGGACCATGAACCTCACGCAGTCCACCCTTCTGAATGTAATGAAGATTCCCTATTTTGGAAGGCACCGGGTGGTTAACGCCTACATTAAGCTTATGTTGTCATGCTTCCATGGTGGTTATTTGTGGTTGGACAGATGTATCACTGTCTATCCGATGTTGATCCATAGGATCACCGGAATGAGCATGCAGGGACCAGACCCAGAAGACTTATACCCAAGAAAAGTTGTAGACCGTGCCTTGGCACAGACGATTAAATAAACATACGGCAATGTTGAGAAGGGGGCATGAGGCTACAAGCTAGCCTCCATATAGAAGGGTGCAGTGCGCCTAGCATGCCAATTAATTGTGGGAAATATAGTAAGAAAGAATAGACCCACGCAGGTTAGAGGGTTTGTCGTTAACCTCACTGGGAAATGCATGGAAGGACTACAGATGAACTGGGTGAAGTACCTAGTTAACCAACTCGAATTGGATTGTCATGAAGCTCAAGATCAGGGCTATGATTTTCACTTCAGCTAGCTCCTGATCCTCATCACATTTTCTTCTTGGGAAATGTCGGAAGGTGCGACCTACCCTGAGATCGATACATTCAAGCCACTCGCTGCGAATTTCACCATGCTCTGGTATTCGAGCGATATGGGAAAGCAGTGGAAGTCAAACACAGTATTTCATACCTACTACCTGCAGCTTAGGAGGGCTATTGATTCCTTCCCTCGTATGACGACGAACACCCTGGACAGGTTCAAGCCTCTTATGAAGTTTTGTGCAGATAGGCATTTTATTTATATTACTATGCACCTCGATGAAAGCAAAGAAGAACTTTAGTACTACTACAAGCTCACTACAGAGGACCTAGAAGAAATCATTAAAGATTGGCCTGCAGAAATCCTTATCCCTACTGACCCCGTAGAGCTATCTGACTTGGACCTCATTGGAAACCCGGTGGTTACTCGCGAAAAGTATGATGCCCCAAGCAACAGCAGGAAGAAAAAGAATAAAAATGTGCAGGAAGTACACAGCACATCAGAAGAGACCGCATCTGAGTCACCTAGCGGAGGAGGTGATGACGAAGGGAACAAAGAGGAAAAATAATAAGAAGAAGATAATCAAGGTGAAGTAACACCACCACATAACCTCCCTGATGACACCGATCCATCTAAGAAAAGGATGGTTTCCCCCATGAAACTTTCATCGCAGAAGAAGTCCAAGTCAAATAAACCAAAGATGCATAATGTACTCACGGGCGATGACTTTGACTTCATTATTTCAGCTATAGGAGATGCCTCAGAAGATATTTTGAAAGGAAATGAATCAAAACAAGAAGCCATGTATGATAGAATTGAAGCAGAACTAAGAGGTGTACAGAAATCCCTTTATTCGAGCAGCGTTGTGTCCACTGTGCCCCCTCCCTCAGAAGAACCAGAGTTGGGAGATGAGCCTACTCAACTCTGTAGATTGGTCGATGTGATTGAAGCCCACCTTCATCGAGCACAAGATGAGAAATACTAGGCCACAGTGGCCCTAAAACAAGCACAGGAGGAAGTTATAGAGCAATGCAAGATTGTGCAACATGAGAAGGATGCTCTTCAAGAAAAATTCGAAGAAGAAAGAGCGCATATCCATCAAGAGAAAGAAAAGCTCCTCGCGGAGCAGGTCAGAGTAAAAGAAGTAGTCAACAGAGCACTTCGCTCTGTGATAGGCTTGGAGCAGAAGGATGAAGAACCAATAGAACACCAAGTAGCACAGCTTGCAGAAACCATCCAGCAGCTTCAGTACAGAATCCTAGATCTGGAGCTAAGAAAAGTGCCCAGTACTCTACAGGATGTGTGAGATCAAAGAGAAGAGAATACTTGAGGCACAGTTGAAAGAATCAAGGGCCTTGCCATGGAATGTAAACAACTGAGTGATCGCAGTGCCCAAACTTATGAGAAACTCACTGAGGATCCTGAATTGAAGGCACTGGAGTCACTACTCCATGAGGCGAAGCAACAAGCAGAAATAGTACAGGCACAGTTGAAGCCCCTGTCATCCATTGAGAGGATGAAGCGATCCCAAGAACAACGCACTTCCCAGCAGCAGTTCGACACCATTCATAGCAGAGTCATGGAAGTAACTCAGAGGCTCCAACCAATAATGGACTAGGCTTACCAACTATCTGCAGAGATTGAAGGCTGAGCAGTAGAACTGGAGCAATTTGTCACTATAGTTGAACAGAGCTTAGAGGGACCTGTCAACGAAGCAGTAATCCAAGATTTCGTTGAGCAGGAAGTCGTGGCACAAAAATAGGTCGAAGCCACTTGATCCAAGCTCAAGGATTTTGAGGCAAAGCTACCCAAATTAGAGTGACTCGGGATGAGTCACAGGTGAGTGTTGGGGGCTTGTTGGCTCTTGACCAAGTTTTGAGGACCCTTGGTCATTTTTGACCATTTTCGGACTTTGAAAGGTTGTCTAAGGCAAAGCAGAAGTCGAAGTGGAGATCGCGGGATCTTGGCCCCTTTTTGTGGTTTTTTGGGTTTTGGGCTTATGTAATGGGTATGGGGATGTCGGCCCATGGGTTTTCCCGTGCTTAGGACTATTTTGTAATGCATAAATAGAATTCTAGGCGATGTAAGTAGTGACTAGTCAGTATGATCCATTGTTGCTAAGTGAAAAAGTAGATATGTGTGATTTTGCTTTGTGCACACTGTGTGAGACTTGCAAGGCTAAGTGCAAGCGAATGTAAAAGACTGTGTAAGGATCTGTGCCTAGATTTACTCTGGGAAGGAGGATCTGGTGAGGTACGTTAATCTCCTATCCTCTGCGGAGTTGATTTGGAGGCTTTGTGCATGTAAGAAGATTGAAAAAAGATAATAAATAAGACGAAGAGTTGGTGGACATATCCCCAGGGAGGGGGTGAACCACGTATATCCTATGTTATGAATGCTTTGTGCTTTATGATTTCTCTCTTGTTTATGTGATTCAATGCTTAGTGCGTTGTTAGATGATAGATGAATCTGATATGATAGCTTAGTGTTGAATAATGTGAATGAATGCTAGATCTGATCTATGTTGGTATGCTTAGTGCTTGAATCCATTAGATCTATGTCAATGTTGCGCTGATCTATTGTTAGGGTTTAGTTGCACTGTGAACTAAGGTTGAATATTAACGAACTGTAATTACTAAGTGATATGTTAAGGTGTTGCAATCACATATATGTGACCCAGCTAACGTTGCAGACATCTGAGTCCTGCAACCACCCCTGCCTCTACCTTGGGTGAGACTTCATTTGCTTCGCAGGTGTTACCGAAAGGGACGGTAGTTAGGGTTTTGTTGGTGTGTTGTTGTAGAGTTGAACCCCAGGTATACCCCTATGCCAACAAATGGTTTTGTTGTCGGGACCTAAAACTGTGATTGCTGGGAACTGAGGAAGAAGAAGCTTTGTGCAAAGATCTGACATGAAACTGTGATTGCTAGGAACTAACGAAGAAGAAGCTCTATGCGAAAATCTGACTTGAAACTGTGAAATCTTTGTGCGTAGATCTGTTGCCCTGGTGCACAGTACTCTACTTGGATTGTGAAACTTTGTGCTAAGAAGAGAAGTTTGATCTGAAGAAAAGAGGTAAGATCTTGAATCTTTGTGCTGTGAGAAAGGTAAGAATGGTGAGAAATTTTGATTGAAAAGGTAAGGTAAGATAAGTAGAAATTCTTGTTTCAAAAATATGGATCTAGGTATGTTTGATAAATTTTGTCCTAGCCTGAAAACTAGGGCACAGCTAGAAGAAAGAAGATTTGATATGAGTAGATATGATAAGAATAGTGAAAGATATGTTGTTCCTATGCATAGAAAGAATGTTTGGACTAACAAATGGATGCAGGATCCTAGAAAGAATTTTTTGCAGGTTAGCTACAATGATCCTAATGCACAGTACAGGAAAGGATGGGGATCATTTAAGAGAAAGAGAGGATTAACTCTTTGTTACAGTTGTAGAAGACCTAGACACCTTGCTAAGGAATTCCCTGGTAGAAGACCCAGTTGTCTTTGTTGTAAATATATAGATCATGAAGTATGGATTGCCCTAGAATGATTGCTAAGGTTGAAAGAATGAATATGAGACAAGAAAACCCTGAGGAAGGTCAAGAAACTAAGATCATGGTAGAACCACATAAAGAAGCAGAAACCGTACTATTGCAAATGAAAGAAACCCTGAATGATTATAGAAACATCAACTTACCAGAGATATTCAAAGAAAAAGAATGCATAGAAACAAGAATAGGAGACTTCGACATTGACTGCATTCTGGATGAGGAAACACAGGTGAATATCATGACAGAAAGAACTTGGGAAATTTTAGAAAAGCCTTTTATGATTCCTTCATTGGGAGGAATAGGATTATTTAGAGGAAACTTGATAACCCTATGTTAAAGACTTACCCAGATATCTGTGAGTGCTCATGGAACCTCGACAAAAGAAGATTTTGAGGTTGTTAATTTTATTGAGAACAATTCCCCATTTGTTATGTTACTAGGAAAACCTTGGATCGAAAAGGATCAATCCAGAAGAGAAGAAGAGGAAGTCTTAGAGAAGAAGAAACAAGAATTAAAAGATTTCATGACTAGGAGGATTTCACATTTGATTGAAGAACAGGAGAACAAGTCGAAGTTATTCAGAACCAGAAACTTGGATGTCGAAGTCGAAAGGACACATGGGGACTTGAGACACCTAACTGTACAAGAGAGTAGAGAACCTACACCAGATAGAAAAGAAGTATTTCCATTGAACCCTAGTAATGACCATCAACAGTGCGAAGTTACTATGCCCAAAGAAGATCAGAATCAGAATAGAAAGAGGAATATCAAGACGAAGATCACCGGGAAGAAGGCTAGAAAGATCAATAAGAAGAAAATAAAGATAGAAAAGTTACAAAAAGTGCCAGAAGGAACTGCGCAAAAGGAAGGATTCCAGAATCTAAACTTCATAGGGATACTATTACAACACAGCATGGCACTTCACCATAGTGAAGCAATATGACCATTGGAGGCATTATAACTGTTAGCCAGATGACCCGAATGGTTAGAACAGTTGTTATGGCCAGAGATCTCGCCATCAAATCGTTGGGACCGCACCATAACAGACAAAACTGCATTAATGAAGGCTTCTCGCCCATTAGAAAGATATGTTACTTAGTTGTCTACTTATTCCATCAAGCCTTGCACCGAGAACACTTTCGCCACCCGTTATTATCTGAGCTCACGGATTAGTTGATTTCGCACAATGATCATTGAGTTATCTCCATCCATCCCGTTGCATTGAATAGTTGGTTTTCAACCCGAGATAGTTAGCCACGAACATGTATGTCTGAAGAACTTAGCGCAGCCGAGGAGTCTGTGAAGGACATACTCATCAGCCTCATGACTGAAAAGGTAATGTCTATGGGCGTACATGATTCATCGACGAGAGGAGTGCAAGCCTCCCCGTCGACTTCTCGCGGATCCAAACCATCCCGAGCTGTGAATGAGAAAAGAACCAAGCATAGAGATGACTTGGAAAATGCAAAGTTATTATCATCCATCCTACCCGAGTACATCCCACCCCTAGCCGGTGTACTGAGTCATGATAGTGTCCCGAGGGACTTCGAATACCTTCATCACTGCGTATCCCCCGAAGGAGATACGCACAGTCAAACCACAGCTAGAGAGGATTCCAACCTTGAATATTAGTTACTATAACCTAGGAGACCGTAAGCGCTATGGCATGCTCGTATATCACAAATATCTGACCAAGATGAAGGGAAAGAAGACGAAGATCATCCCTCAGTCATGGACCATGAACCTCACATAGTCCACCCTTTTAAATGTAATGAAGATTCCCCATTTTGGAAAGCACCAAGAGGTTAATGCCTATGTTAAGCTCCTGCTGTCATGCTTCCACAGTGGATATCTATGGTTGGACAAACGTATCACTATCGATCCGGCGTTGATCCATAGGATCACCAGACTGAGCATGCAGGGACCAGACCCACAAGACTTCTACCCTGGAAAAGTTGTAGACTGCGCCTTGGCATAGACGATTAAACAAACATACATCGATATTGAGAAGGGGACGCGAGGCTACTAGTTATACTCCATCCATAATGGCACAGTGCGCCTAGCATGCCAATTAATTGCAGGAAAGCTAGTAATAAAGAATAGAACCACGCAGGTTATAGGGTTTGTCGTTGACCTCACTGGGAAATGCATGGAAGGCCTACAAATGAATTGGGCGAAGTACCTAGTTAACCAATTCGAACTCAACTGTCATGAAGCTCAGGATCATGGCTATGACTTTCACTTCAGCTGACTCCTAATCCTCATCGCATTTACTACTTGGGAGATGTCGTAAGGTGCAACCTTCCTTGAGATCGATCCATTTGAGTCACTCATTGTGAAGTTCACCACGCTCTGGTATTCGAGAGATATGGGAAAGTAGTGGCAGTCATAAGCATTATTTCATACCTACTACCTGCAGCTTAGGAGGTCTATTGAGTCCTTCCCTCGTATGACATCGAACACACTGGACAGGTTCAGGCCTCTTATGCAGTTCTGCACAAATAGGCATTTTATTTATATTACTGTGCGCGCCGATGAAAGCAAAGAATATCTTCAGTACTACTACAATATCACTATAGAGGACTTGGAAGAAATCATTAAAGACTGGCCTGTAGAACTCCTTATCCCTGCTTACCCCACAAAGCTATCTGACCTAGACCTCATTGGAAACCTGGTGGTTACTCATGAAGAGTATGATGCCCCAAGCAGCAGTGAGAAGAAAAAGAAGCAAGATGTACAGGAAGTACACAACACATCAGAAGAGACCACATCTGAGTCACCTAGCGGAGGAGGTGATGACGAAGTGAACAAAGATGAAAAAGAAGAAGAAGAAGATAAGCAAGGTGAAGTAACACTGCCACAGAACCTCCCTGATGACACTGATCCATCGAAGAAAATGGAGGTTTCCCCCATGAAACCTTCATCATGGAAGAAGTCCAAATCCAATAAACCAAATATGCAAAATGTACTCACGGTCGACGACTTCAAATTCATTATTTTAGTTGTAGGAGATGCCTCAGAAGAGATTTTGCAAAGAAACAAAGCAAAACAAGAATCCATGTATGATAGAATTGAAGCTGAACTAAGAGGTGTACAGCAAGCTCTTTATTCGAGCCACAAAGTGTCCATTGTGCCCCCGCCCTCAAAAGAACCAGAGTTGGGAGATGAGCTTTCTCAACTCTGCAGAATGGCTGATGTGACTGAAGCTCACCTTCATCGAGCACAATCTAAGAAAGACCAGGCCACAGCAGCCCTGAAACAAGCACAGGAGGAAGTTATAAAGCAACGCAGGATTACACAACAGGAGAAGGATGCTCTTCAAGCGAAGTTCAAAGAAGAGAGAGTGCACATCTAGCAGGAGAAAGAAAAGCAGCTCGCAGAGCAGGTCGGTGTAAAAGAAGCAGTCAACAGAGCACTTCTCTCTATGAAGAGCTTGGAGAAGAAGGAGGAAGAACCAGTAGAACACCAAGTAGCGCAGCTCGCAGAAACCATCTAGTAGCTTCAGCAGAGAATCACAGATCTGGAGCTAAGAAAAATTCCCAGTACTCTGAACGATGTGGGAGATCAAAGAGAAGCGACTGCTTGAGGTGCAATTGAAAGACTCAAGGGCCTCGCCATGGAATCTAAACAATTGTGTGATCGTAGTGCCCAAATTTATGAGCAACTCACTGAGGATCTTGAATTGAAGGCACTGGAGTCACAGCTCTAGGAGGCGAAGCAACAAGCAGAAATAGTACAGGCGTAGTTGAATCCCCACTTATCCATTGAGAGGATGAAGCGATCCCAAGAACAACGCACTACCCAGTAGCAGGTCCACATCATTTAGAGTAGAGTCATGGAAGTAACTCAGAGGCTCCAACCAATACAGGACGAGGCTTACCAACTATTCGCAGAGATTGAATGCCAAGGACAAGAACTGGAGCAAGTCATCACTACATCTGAACAGTGCTAAGAGGGACCTGTCAACGAAGCAGTAATTCAAGAGTTCCCTGAGCAGGGGGTCGTGGCACATCAATAGGTCGAAGTCGCTCGAGCCAAGATCAAATATTTTGAGGCAAATCTACCTAGATCAGAGTGACCCGAGACGAGTCACAGGTGAGTGTTGGGGGCATGTTGGCCCTTGACCAAGTTTTGAGGACCCTTGGTCATTTTTGACAATTTGGGGACTTCGACAGGCTATCGAAGGTGGAGTGCAAGTCGAAGCGGAGATCGTGGGATCTCGTCCCCTTTTTAGGGATATTAGGTTTTGGGCTTATGTAATGGGTATGGGGATGTCAGCCCATGGGTTTACCCATGCTTAGGCCTATTTTGTAATGAATAAATAGAAGTCTAGGTGATGTAAGAAGTAGTGACTAATCAGTTTGAGCAATTGTTGCTAAGTGAAAAAGTAGATCTAAGTGATTTGGCTTTATGCGCACTGTGTGAGACTTGCAAGGCTAAGCGCAAGTGATTGTAAAAGATTGTGTAAGGCTCTATGACTAGATCTACTCAGGGAAGGTGGATCTGGTGAGGTGTGCAGATCTCCTATCCTCTACGGAGTTGATTTGGAGGCTTTGTGCATGTAAGAACATTGAAAGAAGCTAATAAAGAAGATGAAGAGTTGGTGGATGTAGCCTCGGGGAGGGGGTGAACCACTTATATCCTATGTTATGAATGATTTGTGCTTTATGATTTCTCTCTTGTTTATGTGATTCAATGCTTAGTGCATTGTTAGATGATAAATGAATCTGATATGATAGCTTAGTGATGAATAATGTGAATGAATGCTATATCCGATCTATGTTCGTATGCTTAGTGCTTGAATCCATTGGATCTGTGTGAATGTTGTGTTGATATGTTGTTAGGGTTTAGCTTCGTTGTGAAATAAGGTTGAATATTAACGAACTGTAATTACTAAGTGTTCTTTTAAGGTGTTACAATCACAGATCTGTGTCTCAGCTAAGGTTGCAGACATCTGAGTCTTGCAACCACCCTTGCCTCTACCAATTTGCTTCGCAGCTTTTGTCGAAAGGGTCAATAGTTAGGGTTTTGTTGGTGCATTGTTGTAGCGTTGAACCCCGGGTCTACCCCTGTGCCAACAAATGGTTCTGTTGTCGGGACCTGAAACTTTGATTGCTGGGAACTGAGGCAGAAGAAGCTATGTGCGAAGATCTGACCTGAAACTGTGATTGTTGGGAACTGAGGAAGAAGAAGCTTTGTGCGAAAATCTGACCTGAAACTGTGAAAGCTTTATGTGTAAATCAGTTGCCCTAATGTGCAGTAGTCTACTTGGATTGTGAAACTCTATGCTAAGAAGAGAAGTCTGATCTGAAGAAAAGAGGTAAGATCTTGAAGCTTTGTGCTCTGAGAAAGGTAAGAATAGTGAGAAATTTTGATTGAAAAGGTAATATAAGTAGAAATTCTTGTTTCAAAAATATGGATCTAGCTATGTTTGATAAATTTTGTCCTAGCCTGAAAACTAGGGCACAGTTAGAAGAAACAAGATTTGATATGAGTAGATCTGATAAGAATAGTGAAAGATATGTTATTTATATGCATAGAAAGAATGTTTGGACAAACAAATGGATGCGGGATCCTAGAAACATTTTTTTCCAGGCTAGCTACCATGATCCTAGTGCGTAATACATGAAAGGATGGGGATCATTTAAGAGAAAGAGAGGATTAACTCTTTGTTACAGTTGCAGAAGACCGGGACACCTTGCTAAGGAATGCTCTCATAGAAGACCCAGTTGTCTTTGTTGTAAAGCTATGAATAATGAAGTTATGGATTGCCCTAGAATGATTGCTAAGGTTGAAAGAATGAATATGAGACAAGAAAACCCTGAGGAAGGTCAAGAAACTAATATCATGGAAGAACTCTAGAAAGAATCAGAAACTGTACTATTGCAAATGAAAGAAACCCTGAATGATCACGAAAACATCAACTTACCAGAGATCTTCAAAGAAAAAGGATGCATAGAAACAAGAATAGGAGACTTCAACATTGACTACGTTCTGGATGAGCAAACACAAGTGAATATCATGATAGAAAGAATTTGGGAAATTTTAGGAAAGTCTGTTATGATTCCTTCATTATGAGGAATAGGATTATTTAGAGGAAATTTGATAACCCTATGTGGAAGACTTACCCAAATATCTATGAGTGCTCATGGAACCTCGACAGAAGAAGATTTTGAGGTTGTTAAATTTATTGAGAACAATGCCCCATTTGCTATGTTACTAGAAAAACCCTTGATCGAAAAGAATCAAGCCAGAAGAAAAGAAGAGGAAGTCTTAGAGCAGAAGAAGCAAGAATTAAAATATTTCATGACTAGGAGGATCACACATTTGATTGAAGAACAGGAGAACAGGTCGAAGTTATTCAGAACCAGAAACTTGGATGTCGAAGTTGAAAGGACACACGAGGACTTGAGACGCCTATCTGTATAGGAGAGTAGAGCCCCTACACCAAACAGAGAAGAAGTATTGCCCTTGAACCCTAGTAAATACTATCAACAGTGCGAAGTTACTATGCCCAGAGAAGATCAGAATCAAAATAGAAAGAGGAATATCGAGACGAAGATCACCAGGAAGAAGGCTAGAAATCTCAATAAGAAGAAAGCAAAGATAGAAAAGTTACAAAAAGTTCCAGAAGGAACTGCGCAGAAGGAAGGATTCCAGAATCTGAACTTCGTTGGGATACTAGTACATCACAGCATGGCACTTCACCATGGTGAATCAATATGACCGTTGGAGGCATTATAACCATTAGCCCAATGAGCCGAATGGTTAGAATAGCAGTTATGTCCAGAAAGTTCTCCATCATACCATTGGCACCGCACCATAACAGACAGAACTACATTAATGAAGGCTTCTCGCCCGTTGGAAAGATCTGTTACCTAGTTGTCTACTTATTCCATCAAGCCTTGCACCGAGAACACTTTTCCCACCCATGATTATCTTAGCTCACAGATTAGTTGATTTCACGCAGTGATCATCAAGCTATCGCCATCCATCCCGTTGGATTGAGTAGTTTCTCTTCAACCCGAGATAGTCAGCCACAAGCATGTATGTCAGAAGAGCTTAGCATAGTCAAAGAGTTCTACTTGATTCATCATTTTCCTAAGTCTTTTGGCCAGTGTCTTTACCTTCAAATTCTTCATCAAGCTCTCGTTGATCACTTTTGCCCAGAAATCCTTTGGCTTTGCCCTCTTGACCTACAATACAAAAATGCAAATAAATTGGTAAGCCCTAATCTATGCTTTGTGGATTTTCAAATATAAAAATATTTATTTGTTTTTTATATTTTTTAAATCTCATATTACCAAAAAATGAGTGGTGTGTGCTTTAAAATGCCAAAGTCACACTACAAATCAAATCTATCGCATATACTTAAGTCTAGAATCTCTAGGGTCAAGCTATAGGCCTAAGTTATCATTGTATCAATATACCAAACTCCTTTATGCCTAATTCTACATGCCTCTCAGGTTTTATGGATTTATTGCAAAATTTTGGAAGACCCACGAGCTAAAGCCATATAGTCAAGACATGAGCACAAGTCAACATATAAGCCAACATGCAAGCTGCTATGTGCTCAGTGAATTTACAAGTGCCTGATTTGTAGGCAAAGGATGCATGCAGAAGTTCCCTATGAGAAAGGATCGATATTAACACCAAGTCGTCTGGTTGTTGACATGCATAAGACAATTTGCCTTCATTTCAACAAATACATCCGAGCTAAAAGCCACGAGAAAGAAACCCTTATGCCAGGTGTCGATCGATGATATAGGTGCCATGAGGTAGATTTGCATAAATCAATTTCTATATCCAACATTGCAGAGAAGATGGAAGTTATTGCGCCAAGCTGCAAGGTTTGTCGTCACAGGTGTTTTCATATTTGCAGAGGTGATCTGTATTTTCTTTTTGCAATCCAGTTTACGCAGAGTTCAAGGGTTTTTCTGGGATCGCATCTTTTATTGAATAAATATGAGTCCTCTCAAGGCCATTGTTATTTTGACTAGTGTTGTCGATGTCAAGGGAGTTGTTCAAATCACTCAGCAAGGACCATGATGCACTCACAGATGAAATCTGACATGCTGAGGATCTAGGCAATGTATTTGTTGGACTGGATTGGGTGGTTGAATTTTCAATCACTGATAACCATATTCCACTTTTTGGGCCACATTCAATAATAAGACGATCTATAGTTGTCCATGTTGATCTTGATGATTTTCGCAAAGGTAGCCATGAAATGAGTAAGAGCACAGAAAATGATGGTGGAAGACTTGCTTGCGGGGTTGTGTGCCTTCAAACGTGAATATGAGTAGTTGGTTGTTCATAGTCTGGTTTTCTTCAAGTGTTGAATAGGAGTATCTATTTCTCTTTGGTCTAGTTTTCATTATATAAGAAGTATAGAACAACATTCAAGATAATGTCTGGCATTTCTGTGCTAAAAAGGGAATTATATGGGATTTGGAAAGAAAGAATGTTAACTTGGATTTGATTAAAGTTGACTACAATAGGAGTTGATGTGAACCTATAAAGATACAATGATTAAAATAGAGTAAAGGATTCAAATTTTCAAATTTTGAATAGTTTTAGAAAAACCCATATTTTCAACAGCTTATTTCGATCCACAGAGGCGTTTTTAGCTATCGAATCCTTGACTTTTGGCATCTTATTTCGCTATGTTCTATACGTGCAAGCTTCCAAAAGTGCAGAGATGCATAGAATTAAATTTTTTTCTTCCAGATCACTCGAGAAGACTCCCAGGTGCATGACAACTCCAAAATGGATGAAGATGATGGTCTTTTGCAAATTGGAGGAGAGTTCAAAGGAAGTTTCTTTTTCTCTTAAAAGATGAATGACTCACATACCATATGTCATTAGTTGTTCTAGAATAACCTTTCCATCACCCAACAAGGACTATGTAGTTGTCAAAGACCCCAAATTTAGATAAGGGTTTGACTCCTTTTATATAGGGTATGTTCCTATTATTTTGTAATTAGTTTTGATATTATGTTATTCTTAGTATTTTCGATCCTTCCTTATAGGATCACAGTTTTTTATGTAAAATATATAAAGTCAAGGTTTACAAAATGGTAAAGGAGGCTCGAGAGATGTGGTAAGGTTTTTTCAGAAATGATAATGAGTTGCATGGTATTGAAGTCTGATGTTTTCTTAAGACCTGTGCTATTTTTTTTATGCGATGACTTGAACAGTTGAATGGAGTTTTTGGTTAGTATGTAATCGTTCCTACAGTTATTTCAAAGTCTTTTTCATTTATAAACACATTCCATATGTTATATGGAATATATCAAATGTTTACTATGCTAAGAAAGTTCTTTTAAAGGTTTTAAGAGAATTTTTGTCATGGTTGTGTTTATCTCTGTTTAATCAATTTGGAAAAGGATTTTCTAAAGTATAATTAATTCCTCTGTTGTATGAATCATTAAAGGACCTGGCTTGTCTGATAATGAGACTATCAACTCTTCCTTTTATCTTCCATTCAATACTTTCCCTAAGACACTTAAGAAACCACTAGCCAAAGATTTTGTTTTCTTCATTTGTTGCCCATAGAATGTTAGTTCAGGGTTATAGTTTTGTATGGACTCCATGCCCAATGGCTACATTGTCTTCTCGATTAATTTTACCACTCTCATAGTTTCTTAAAACCCAATTTATCCAATCATATCATTTTTATTCGAGATGTGCTAGGCTTACACTTGAGAAATCCAAGAGCAAATTCTAGCGCTAACATAATTGGCGTTGTTGCTGGGGAACGGAAGTGAAGTTGTTTTCCCTGGGAAGAACGACATAGATCTGACTTTTGATGGCAAACAAAAGGAGGACACAAAATTAACTGTATCATCTATATGGCGACTCCACGATAAAAGACTCCACTAGGGAGGATCCGATTGACAGAAGATGAAGAGACTGAATTCTAAATCCAAGTATCAGTTCATTAGTCTTCTTCATGAACTGTTGTATTTATTTATCAACTCTTTCATGATTTTCCCTTCGCATGTAAAGAGAATCATTTTCTTTTTTGTATATTCAGAAAATCATCATCCCTCTTGTATATATCCAACCTTAGAAGATGAAATTATGCAGTCCTATATTGTAGATGTTGATTCAATATCCTCATCACAACTTGTTCCTAAAGATGAGTCTTGCATTCCAATTCCTCTTGAATCTAATCAGCCTTCTGATTTTGTAGAGATTAAAATTGATTCAAAACCTATCCAGAGCTCAGCACCTTTTTGCATTATTGTTGAACCTTGTCATCAACCTGTTAGCTTTGATAATCAGCCCACTTATTTTCAAATTAAAATTAGGATGAAGATGTTCAAGCCTTTAAGGCTGCCCTATCTCCTTCATCCTTACCCTCTTGATTGCTTTGAATATCTTCCCCGGTTTTCTAGAGAGAATCAAGTTTCAGCTGAGAGGCACTTGGAATTCGTTGAGGATTTTGTTGATCGATTTCAGATTTTTCATGATGATGTGATCATGAGAATGTTCTCTAAGTCTTTGATCAAAGATGTTGTCTCATGGTTTAAGGGTCTAGGAGCTGATTCTATTGGCTCTTGGATCAAGTTCTCTAATGTTTTTTTGAAGTATTGGGGTGAGTACAAATCACTAGATTCATACCTTGTTGATTTTTATGCTTTGAAGAGAGAGTAAGGTGAAGCTTTGCCTATTTTCAATTGAAGATTTTACAGCATCTACCATGATATTTCTTTGGAGATACAGCCTACAGAGACAACTTCCATGATATATTATGTTATGGCTCAGCATTTAGATTTAGTTCTTCTCCTGTTAGAAAGGAAGTCATCGTCCTTAACGGGATTTTTTGAAGATGCTCAAGAGGTAGAGGAGAACATCCATGCTTCCAAGAGGATCTGAGAGCAAGTTTCCTCTGAAAATATGCAAGCACATAAACAAGGGAACTGTCAGTATGTTTCAGATTTTGAGTATGAACGTAACGAGTTTGAAGCAGATTTGGAACAATAGGGAGCATGTGAGTTTATTTCAGATTCAGGTCAGAATTCTTCAATATTTGTTGAGTACTCTAGAAATAGGTATGAGTCATAATTTTATGATCAGTTTGCAAATCAGGAAAAGCCTATGATAACTGATGATTTCATAGGCAATTATATGTTTTTAGCTGATCAAAATCCTTGTCATTTAAATATTTCTCTATCATCATCCTCTGAGCACTTTTATGAAGAGGAAGTTGTAGTTTTTGATGATCACAAGTTGATCTCAAGAGAACCAGAAATTAATCAGTCTTCCAGCAGGGATGCAGTCACGATTGAATAGGAGTTTTCCTTGGATCAGCATGTTTCTGAGCTCGATTTCAAAGATCCGGTGGCAGCCTTCCTAGAATCGTACTTTTCAGAGAGCTTGAAAGTTTCATAATTATTTAGCTCGCCAATATTTTCAAGTGAGTATGATTTCCAAAAAGATTTCTTATCATTGTTATTACATTTCAGACCTTATATGTTGATCAGTGAAAAAGATGAGATTTTTTCAGTATTAAAGTTTCTTGGATGGTTGTTATGGAAGTCATCCTTTACCTAACCAAATTACAAATCTGATTAGAGTAGAGTAGTATAGGAAATAAGCTCACTGCCTGAGCATTTTGTTTCCTTCAGTTTGCAGAAATAGAAGTTGTCTTGTGTGAATAAAGGCAGGTTTTGAAGGTGTACAAAGATTGGTTGCACAAGCCAAATGAATCCATATCCCAATGGACAAGGCGACTGGAACTACTAGGTTCTTGGAGCCTCACGGGGAGGTCACCATCCCAGTTGGAGCCAGATGTCACCGACCAAAATGAAATGGTATTTTTGAGAGTGTTTTCATCACTCTCTACTTGATTCATCGTTTTCCTAAGTCTTTTGGCCAGTGTCTTAACCTTCAGATACTTCATCAAGCTCCCGTTGATCACTTTTGCCCATAAATCATTTGGCTTTGACTTCTTGACCTGTAATACAAAAATGCAAATAAATTGGTAAGCCCTAGTCCATGCTTTGTGGATTTTCAAATATAAAAAATATTATTTGTTTTTTATATTTTTTAAATCTCATATTATCAAAAAATGAGTGGTGTGTGCTTTAAAATGCCTAAGTCACACTATATCATATACTTAAGTCTAGAATCTCTAGGGTCGAGCTATAGGCCTAAGCTATCGATATACCAAACTCCTTTATGCCTAATTCTATAGGCATCTCGGGTTTTATGGATTTATTGCAAAATTTTGGAAGACCCACTAGCTAAGGCCATATAGTCAAGCCACGAGCACAAGTCAACATATAAGCCAACATGAAAACTGCTCGGTGCTCAGTGAACTTACAAGTGCTTGATTTGCAGGCAAAGGATGCATGCACAGGTGCCCTATGAGCAAGGATCGATATCAATGCCAAGTCGTCTGGCTGTTGAATGCATAAGATAATTTGCCTTCATTTCAACAAATATAGTCGAGATAAAAGCCATGAGAAAGAAACCCTTATGCCAAGTGTCGAACGATGATAGAGGTTCCATGAGGTAGATTTACATAAATCAATTTCTATATCCAACGTTGCAGAGAAGATGGAAGTTATTGCGTCGAGCTGCAAGGTTTGTAGTCACAGGTGTTTTCAGATCTGTAGAGGTGATCTGTATTTTCTTTCTGCAATCCAGTTTACGCAGAGTTCAAGGGTTTTCTTGGGATTGCATCTTTTATTGAATAAATATGAGTCCTCTCAAGGTTGTTTCTATTTTGACTGGTGCCATCAATGTCAAGAGAGTTTCTCAAATCACTCAGCAAGGACCATGATGCACTCACAGATGAAATCCAACATGTTGAGGATCTAGGCAATGTATTTGTTGGACCGGATTGGGTGGTCGAATTTTCAATCACTGATAGCCATATTCCACTTTTTGGGCCACATTCAATAATAGGACAAGCTATAGTTGTCCATGTTGATCCTGATGATTTTTGCAAAGGTAGCCATGAAATGAGTAAGAGAACAGAAAATGATGGTGGAAGACTTGCTTGCGGGGTTGTGAGCCTTCAAACGTGAATATGAGTAGTTGGTTGTTCATAGTTTGGTTTTCTTCAAGTGTTGAATAGGAGTATCTATTTCTCTTTGGTCTAGTTTTCATTATACAAGAAGTATAGAACAACATTCAAGATAATGTCTGGCATTTATGTGCTAAAAAGGGCATTATATGGGATTTGGAAAGAAAGAATGTTAACTTGGATTTGATTAAATTTGACTACAACAGGAGTTGATGTGAACCTATGAAGACACAATGATTAAAACGGAGTAAAGGATTCAGTTTTGAAAATTTTGAATAGTTTTGGAAAAACCCATATTTTCGGCAGTTTATTTCGGTCCACAGAGGCGTTGTTAGTTGTCGAATCCCTTAACGTTTGGCAGCTTATTCTTCTTTGTTCTATACGTGTAAGATTCTGAAAGTGCAAAGATGCATAGAATTAAAGTCTTTGCTTCCAGATCATATCCAGTTGCTTCCAGATCACTCGAGAAGACTCCCAGGTGCACGACAACTCCAAAATGGATGAAGATGATGGTCTTTTGCAGATTGGAGGAGAGTTCAAAGGAAGTTTCCTTTTCGGTTAAAATATGAATGAATCACAGCCCATATGTCATTAAGAGTTCTAGAATTTCCTTGTCATCACCCAGCAAGGACTATGCAGTTGTCGAAGACCCCAAATTTAGATAAGGGTTTGACTCCTTTTATATAGGGTATGATACTATTATTTTCTAATTAGTTTTGATATTATTCTATTCTTAGTATTTTTTATCCTTCCTTATAGAATCACAGTTTTTTATGTAAAGGCTATAAATCCAAGGTTTACAAAATGGTAAAGCAGGCTCGAGAGCTGTGGTAATATTTTTTCAAAAATGATAATGAGTTGCATGGTATTGATTAATTTTACCACTCTCATAGTTTCTTAAAACCCAAGTTATCCAATCAAATCATTTTTATTCGAGATTTGTTAGGCTTGCACTTGAGTAGTCCAAGAGAAACTTCTAGCGGTAACAAACCTCATGATTGCAAAGGTAATGTATGTGGGCATGCAAGATTCATCGACGAGAGGAGTGCAAGCCTCCCCGTCGACTTCTCATGGATCCGGACCATCCTAAGTTGCGACTGAGAAAAGAACCAAGCATAGAGATGAATTGGCGAATGCAAAGTTATTACCATCCATCCTACCCGAGTACATCCCACCCTCGGCCGGTGTAGTGAGTTGCGACAATGTCCCAAGGGACTTCGACTATACCTTCATCACTACGTATCTCCTGAAGGGGATATGCGCAATCAGACCACAGCTAGAGAGGATTCCAACCTTGAATATTAGTGACTATAACCTGGGAGAATGTAAGAGCTATGGCATGCTCACACCTCACAAATATCTGACCAAGACGAAGGGAAAGAAGACGAAGATCATCCCTCGGCCGTGGACCATGAACCTCGCGCAGTCCACCCTTTGAATGTAATGAAGATTCCCCATTATGGAAAGCACCAGGAGGTTAACGCCTGCGTTAAGATCCTATTGTCATGCTTCCATGGTGGCTACATGTGGTTGGACAGACCTATCACTATCGATCTGGCGCTGATCCATAGGATCACCAAACTAAGCATGTAGGGACCAAACCCACAAGACTTCTCCCTTGGAAAAGCTGCAAACCACGCCTTGGCACAGACGATTAAAGAAACATACAGTGATGTTGAGAAGGGGACACGAGGCTACAAGGTAGCCTCCATCTAGAATGGTGCAGTGCGCCTAGCATGCCAATTAATTGCAGGAAAGATAGTAAGAAAGAACAAACCCACGCAGGTTATAGGGTTTTTTGTTGACCTCGCTGAGAAATGCGTAGAAGGCCTACAGATGAACTGGGTGAAGTACCTAGTTAACCAACTCGAACTAGATTTTCGTGAAGATCAGGATCATGGCTATGAGTTTCACTTTAGTTGGTGCTTGATCCTCATCGTGTTTACTGCTTGGGAGATGTCGTAAGGTGCGACCATCCATGATATCGAGCCATTCGAGCCACTCTCTATGAAGTTCACCACGCTCTGGTATTCGAGTGATATGGGAAAGCAGTGGCAGTCAAACGCAGTATTTCATACCTACTACATGTAGCTTAGGTGGACTATTGAGTCCTTCCCTCCTATGACGTCGAACACCCTGGACAAGTCCAGGCCTCTTATGAAGTTCCACGCAGATAGGAATTTTATTTATATTACTACGCACGCTGATGAAAGTAAAGAATAACTTCAGTACTACTACAATCTCATTACATAGGACCTGGAAGAGATCATTCAAGACTGGCCTACAAAACACCTTATCCCTATTGACCCCGCAGATTTGTCTGACCCAGACCTCATTGGAAACCCGATGGTTACTCACGAAGAGTATGATGCCCCAAGCAGCAGCAGGATGAAAAAGAAGCAAGATGTACAGGAAGTACAAATCACATCATAAGAGACCGCATCCGATTCACCTAGCAGAGGAGGTGATGATGAAGTGAAGAAAGAGGAAAAATAACAAGAAGAAGATAAGGAAGATGAAGTAACACCACCACAGAACCTCCATGATGACACTGATCCATCTAAGAAACATAAGGTTTCCCCCACAAAACCTTCATCGTGGAAGAAGTCCAAATCCAATAAACCAAAGATGCAGAATGTACTCATGGTCGATGACTTTGACTTCATTATTTCAGCTATAGGAGATGCCTCAAAAGAGATTTTGAAAAGAAACGAAGCAAAACAAGAAGCCATGTACGATAGAATTGAATCAGAACTAAGAGGTGTACAGCAAGCCCTTTATTTGAGTCGTGTAGTGTCCATTGTACCCCCTCCCTCAGAAGAACCAGAGTTGGGAGATGAGCCTGCTCAACTCCGTAGACTAGCTCACGTGACTGAAGCCCACCTTCATCGAGCACAAGCTCAGAAAGACCAAGACATAGTAGCCCTGAAACAAGCATAGGAGGAAGGTATAGAGCAATGCAAGATTGTGCAATAGGAGAAGGATGCTCTTCAAGCGCAGTTTGAAGAAGAGAGAGCGTAGATCCAGCAGGAGAAAGAAAAGTTGTGCACGAAGTAGGTCGGAGTAAAAGAAGCATTCAACAGAGCACTTCGCTCTGTGATGGGATTGGAGCAGAAAGAGGAAGAACCAGTATAACACCAAGTAGCACAGCTCATAGAAACCATCCAGCAGCTTCAGCAGAGAATCACAGATCTGGAGCTAAGAACAGTGCCCAGTACTCTGTAGGATGTGCAAGATCAAAGAGAAGTGACTGCTCGAGGCGTAGTTGAAAGAATCAAGGTGTTGGACACACCTACCACACTTAGAGGGGGGGGTGAATGAGTGTGGGGCTCTTTTTCCCAAAACTACTTTCTTGAACAAAAACTCATCAATTAACATTCAACATTTATTCATTACCCATTGTTGTCATTTATAACCAGTTAGATGTGAGCAAATATCAACAACATATATCAGCAATATATCATCAACAAGTCATCACCACAATGAACACAAAGAACACAAGATGTATGTACAATTTTCT